>JAHTLZ010000030.1:3567324-3628896 GCA_023846285.1 Phrynocephalus versicolor | reverse complement strand
CTTCTTCTTCTTCTTCTTCTTCTTCTTCTTCTTCTTCTTCTTCTTCTAGTTTTATTTTATTTTATTTTATTTATTATTTATTACTGCCTGCTTGCAAACACAAATCAAGATGGTGAACAACAATAAATTAGCATAAACAAGGGATAAATAAAGAAACCAATATATGTATAAAAATACAACAATATAAAAATATAGTCATAAACAAAAATATAGGCGCCTGGCAGATCTAAATACAAGCACACTAAGCAGCCGAAGGCCTCCTTGTAGAGCCAGGTTTTCACAGCCATCCTGAAAATAGAAAGGGATTGCACCAGGTGGACCTCACTGGGAATGGAGTTCCGAATCATCATCATCATCATCATCATCATCATCATCATCATCATCATCATCATCATCACCTTCTTCTTATTATTATTATTATGCCATTAAGTATAGTTTTAGGATTAAATATTTAAAAACCAAGTGGTCAGTAGTTAGGACCTCCTGGTGATGCAGTGGTTGAGCTGTAGTATTGCAGCCAAAAGTCTGCTCACAGCCTGGGTTCAGTCCTAGGCTCTGGGTTCAGTCGGCTTTCCATCCTTTGGAGGCCAGTACATTGAGTACCTGGCTTGTGAGGTGGGACAATATGTAGTCTGTATTAGTAAACTGTAAACTGCCCAGAGAGTGCTTTCAGGAATAATGGGTGGTATATAAGCAGCATGCTTTGCTTTTGCTTTAAGATATTCTCATCTTTATTTCCTCTTTTGCTTCTGCCAACAAAGTCAGTCCAGAGCTTTCTCCGGGGTGTGGAACACATGGTAGGCAGTCCTCCTGGGGGATTGCATTATTTAATTACAAATGTTTCAGGTAGTTATGTAAGCAAATGGGGTGCAGGTTAAAGAAGGGTGGGCGCCTTCTGCCTTTCCCTATGTTTTGGTGTATAATTTATATCACTCTTTGCCATTGGCCACACAGGCTAGGACTTTGGGGAGATGAAATTTCTGGCATCTGGAGGACCAGTGGTTCACTCCTCTCCCTTAGAATGAATTCTTGGTTGATTTTTTTCCAGCTCTTCAAGCCTTATGAAACTCTTATAAACATTTATTTTCCTTTTCACAGAATCTGAATGAATAATCATTGTTAAAAAATTCTTGATGAATTGATATACATATTGGGTAGCAGTCTCTAGATAAACAAGGATAGTAATATTTGGGGTATGTGATATTTTAAAAAAGTGTTATTGTTTAAATCTTCTTGGCAGCACTAGCTTAAGAGTTTGTGTTGTAGTGAAATATTTTAGTTATTATCTGCTTTTGCAAATAGTCTCACGCAGCTGCTTTATTTAACACTGTAGTAATTAATTCCTACTGCAGGGCCACAATCGCTTTCATGACGAAGGTTCAAACAGGCTGAAGGTTTTGCATATCAAAGGCTTTATAATTGAATCATGGGCAAACCTAATGTAAGCTTCAATTGTTAAGTTTAATGTGGAATAGGGTTTTTGTTTGAGTTGACTGGAAGCACTAATAAATTCTAGAGTTTGTTTAAAAAATTGAGTTACACACGCATAATTTCTTTGTTAAACAATGTTATGGTGAAAGTTCAGCCTTTGGATCAGACTTCGAAAAGTGAAAGATAAAAATGGGGTGAAGTAAACTTTCTTGCAAGATCAAAATAACCAAGATTCTCTTCAACAAGATTAAATCTTCAACAAGTATGAAAACACTGGTGTTTATTGTGCTGTGTTTGTAATAATACATTAATACAGAGAGGGAGCCAAATATAATTACTATCTCTGTGTTCCTGCTTTTTGACAGCCACTGACCCTGGTCTTAAAACAGGACGCCGGCATATTGCTGGGTTCCTCACTTATTCATTGCTCTCTGAAACCTTGACGAGCCACTCTTGGTCAGTGTAGATGGTACTGAGCCAGAGACACCAGTGGTCAGAAGCAAAACCAGAGGATAAAAGAAAAGAAAAGGGGAGAACAGCTTCCTTCCCTGCTCCCGTTAAGGCTACTTTCCTTTCCAGAACAGATGTCAAAAAGACAGCACAGCAAAATGAAGAAGTGAACAGAAATTCTCCGCTCCGGATTTGTCTCCTGGTGCTTGTGAGTTCTTTGGCAGTCCTGTTGGAAATACAAAACATATGGTTACATATGGTTACTTCATCCCACTTCACATGTCCTCCTCCTCCTCCTCCTCCTCCTCCTCCTCCTCCTTCAATCAATTGAGAGTAGATTTTCATTCTTATTCCAAGCCTCTCACTGGGGCTTTTTCGAGCAGATGCATCCTGTTGCATTCGGCCAAAAAGAATCTTAGGATATCATACAACTTCTGTGCCTTCAGAATATTGGCATTGGTTAGAAGAGATTTTCACTGGCTGGATAACGTAGTAGTTTAGGGATCTGGCTGCTGGGCTAGAGGTTTGGAGCTTGATTCCCTACTTGGCCTCACAGGAAAAGAGCCAACCTGTGTGGCCTTGGGAAAGCTGCATCGTTCCAGGATGCTGTCAAAAGGAGAGAATGGCAAATGACCTTTAAGTATTCTGGACCTAGAAAATCCCTGAAAGGTTTTCCATGAGTCAACCTTCCTGATAGCATACAGCAGGCCTGCCCAACAGGTAGACCGTGGGCTACTGGTAGCCCGCGAAGGGTTCAAAAGTAGCCCTCCGGCCATCAATACAAAAAGCGAGGGGATAAGTTCTTCACCCCTCCCTCCCCCATCCCAAGGACCACCACTGCTCCAGCAAAGTTCTGGGTCTGCCAACCCACTGTCTCAGCCAAGTGGGGCAGTTCAAGGGCCATGGCGCATCGAAACCTGTTCCCTCCAGAACAGATTAATTGGGAAACCGCTGCTCTACTTACAAAAGTTTCTAGTTATGAGCACGTGCTCAGAACAGATAAAATTCGTATGTAGAGGTTTTAGTGTAGTAGCCCTCAGGCACTATGGGCCGGAAAAAGTAGACCTTGGCCTGTTCAAAGTTGGACAGCCCTGGCATACAGTTATTGTATACATTATCAAAAAGATTGGGAACAATTCCTGATTGTGAAGACCACCTAGTGATGCAGAGAATATGGGAAATGGAAGATGCACACGGGTAGTCCACACTGCTGAGCAGGATACCCTTTCTTCTCTTCTTCCAGAACTCTACCTTTTGCAGAGAAATCCAGGTCAGTTCACTATGTCTGAAGAAAGTGTTGTACCATAAAAGTCCCTTATATTGTAGAACCAGTTGTGATGTGGATGCGTTAATAAAATTATTGCATTTAAAGAAAAACAAGGAGGAGGAGAATGGACAGCAGCAGATGGGAAAAGAGTATTTAAACTTTTCTTGCAGAGGTTGTCAGTGAAATCCCTACTCCCATGATGGCATCAGGAGAGACATTTCTGTTTGTACTATTAATGTCACTTCTACTTTCTCCCAAGATCCAGTGTGGCCTGAACGTCAGGGATGTGAGAGTGATAGCAGCTAAAGAATGAAAGCCAGAGTGGGATCTAGCTGGGTCCATGGCAGAGGCTGGGGGAGGGGTGTCTCTTTAGATTCTGTAGGATCCCAACCCCCAGTTAGCTTTGTATGCTGAAAATGCTAGCTTGCCCACAAACCTTAAGAGGTAAACCTCGAGGACAACCAAAACCAGGAGAAATGTTATTTCAGGCAGCAAACCATTTGCACTGAAAGAGCAGCTGCAGCCACTTTAAGGGAAGACATCCCCAGTACAATATGTGGAGCATGATTCACTCCTGGTTAGCCAACACAAAGCTGGGTGGATGAGCAGCAAAACGTTTCAGTCTCTCAAGAAATGAAGTCCAGTTGCCATGACTCACTTCCAGATGGACAGCGTACAGTATAAGCAGGGCAGCTTTTCTCTAGTTCAGTTGTGTCTGCAAAAAGCTCCACATCCTGGAGAGGGAAATTGTTCTATATACTGTTTGCCTCTGAATGTCCACACCCCCTCCCATGTTTGGATGCGCTCTTCCCTTTAGCTTCTATAATGTTCTAGCAAAGGCTAGATTGCAAGATTCTTCATCTTCAAGTACCATGTCCTCATAGAACATTGGCGATCAGTAGTCTGAACTGGTTTCTAACTAAGGCTATCCTAAACAGAGCTGCTGAGCTCACTGTGGATGCAGGAGAAAGGAAAAGAAAAATAAACTATTATTTATTTATTATTTATTTATTTTTCGTACTTGTATACCGCCCTATTCCCACAATGGGGACTCAGGGCGGTTCACAACAATAAGTTAAAAACAGATAAAAACAACAGAATAGCTAAAACAGTAGTGTCCAAGGGTAGATAGGCGGGTTAAAAACACACACACACACACACAAGCAGGGTCCCTAGACGTCGCCGTAGGCGTCCCGAAAGAGAAGGGTCTTAAGGTTCTTTTTAAACGCCGCCAGCGAGGGAGCCTGCCATAATTCACTGGGAAGTTTATTCCAGATAGTTGGTGCCACTACCGAGAAGGCCCGTCCGCGAGTACTCGCTTTACGGGCCTCCCTCGGAGTGACAGTCCGCAGCGAAAGGGCCACCGAAGAGCGGGTGGGTCGGGCCAGGTCTAATTGTCGGGGGAGAAGCTCCACCAAATAAGCCGGGGCCAAGCCATGGAGGGTTTTGTATACCAAAACCAACACCTTGAACCTTATTCGGGAGGCAACGGGTAACCAGTGTAGGCGAGCCAGGATGGGGGTGGCGTGGTCATAGCGGCGCGCACCAACCACCAGCCTGGCCGCCGTATTCTGGACCCGCTGCAATCGCCGAACAAGGTTCAGGGGAAGCCCCATGTAGAGAGCGTTGCAGTAATCCAGCCTCGACATGACCAGTGCCTGTACCACAGTCCTCAAGGAGCCCTCATCGAGGTACGGGCGAATCTGGGCGATAAGCCTTAGATGGTAAAAGGCCTTAGATGGTAAAAGGCCGACCTGACTGAGTTATATTGCCTGATTTTCCTCATAACGGGAAATAAGAGGATTTCCTCCCATTTCTTAATAAAGGAGTAATAAATTTGCTTTTGCTTCATATGTGATATATATGTATGCAACGTTAGCTCTTTCCAACATTTGTTTATGTTTTCCATTGTCTTTTTTTGTCTTTCATTGTGTTGTGAAAATACAGCAGCATAATTACTGAGTAACTCAAAGTGCTGAGGACATTTTTCTTGTACTCCTTGTGTGCCATACTTACCAGCTTCCACAATAGGATAGCCTTTGCATTTCTGTTTGGAAATATCAAAGACTGCTAGGTATGCTTTTAAAATTACACTCACATGCACAAAAGCATTCTGCTGTGTGGCAGTCATCATTACCAAGAAAATGCTGGCTTCCGCAATCTGTTTAGAAGTTCCAGTATACGTTACTTGCATGATGGATAGGTTGAAGGTTCACCAGATATGAAACACCAGGTTCTTCCTTGTCACTGCTGTGCTCTTAGGAAAGAAGAATCCAGATGAGCATCTGATCACACATTGGGGTAAATTTGTATTTCCTCCTCTATTAACATTATCTATCCCGGTATACAGTACCATTTTTTCAAAGCTACATGGCTGAGAAATCTGGCCTGCAAACAAAACTGTTTCCTTATGACCTTTAGAAGAAAGAAAGAAAGAAAGAAAGAAAGAAAGAAAGAAAGAAAGAAAGAAAGAAAGAAAGAAAGAAAGAAATGAGACAATGTGCCAAAAGTAAATTGCAGCAAGCTTTACTGCTTAAGAGAGCTCTGGTTCTAATAATGTCCTAATTATGGTGTTTAGTTTGGTCCTCAAACTCACTTGTGACCAAGTAGACAGATGTTTCATGAAGAGCACAAGAAGTTGGCGGTCTAGAGTTCCTTTGTCCTTCTGCTGCCATGATTAGTGGCTAATTTTCCCTGTTCTTTGCCCGAAAACCTGTCCAAAAAATCCCAGCAAAACGACAGCTCTGGGTGGTCACATCAGTGATGGTGCACTTTCACCCATCAATCACTTGGTCTTCAACTCAAAGAAGCTTCATATAGAAGAGTGTATTATCTCATTAAATGTACTGGGTAGCTCAGCTAGGATGGGTGCATCTGGTTGCAGAGCCATGGGGTCAGGAGCTTAAGTGTTTCCCAGCTGAAGAATGATCCTGCACAGCCTGCCACAAGCTACATAGTCTCAGAGTGCCCCTAGATCAGGCATGTCCAAACGTCGGCCCTCCTGATGTTTTGAACCACAAGTCCCAGAATTCTAAGCTTAGATTGCCAATGACAAAGGACTGTAGGTGTTGTGATCCAAAACATCTAGAGGGCCAAAGTTTGCACATGCCTGCCCTAGATAAATGAACCACTTCTGAGTGCTTTGTATGTAGAAAACCCTGGCGAGGGTCAGCATACGCCAGAATCGTTTTGCTGATACGATTAAAATTAGCGGGGTATGTTACAAAAATTGCTACCACGTCCGTAAGCTGATTTAACTAAGCCTTGGCCTATATATACTAATAGTAAATGTTGTAGATAGGAAGCAAGATTTGTATCATCTGGATGTTCCACTGCTGTTCTGTTTTCTTGGCCACTGAGCCTGTCCATTTTTTTAAAAAAAAATATTAAATGTAGGAAAAAGTTCCCAATATAACATAGAAAGTATAATTTTTATAGCATGAAGTCACTGCTAACTGATTTTCATGGCTTGTATTAGGACCTCCTTTGGGGCTGGTTGTAATCGTCCAAAGTTTCCAGTTAGATTATTGTATAAAATGGAGAATGAATTAAGAGAAGTGGGAATAACGAGCATGGCGCAAAAAATTGTTAAATGAGGCTAACTACAGCATTCTTAAAGAGGTACTGTATCATCCAGATTTTCAAGTGGTTTTCAAGTGACACTCCTAACTGTCAGATCCTTAGCATACGACTTCCCAGAGTTGCACCATACAAATTTAACCATTGTTGACATTCAAAAATAATCATACATCATGAAACAATTGCCTCTTTTAAAAAATCAGAATTATAATTTGACTGCCACTTACTTAATGTGCATGCTGCCACATTCCTATTTTTGGACTCAAATAAGAAAATTTAGGTGGAGGAGAGGAGATGCCAGTGAGAATTATTTTGCCATGGAGTGGTGTTTTTTTTTTTTAACAGAAGTTTCTCTAGGAAAGCTTTATACTGTAGAGTACTAACATCTTCTTTCTTTGTAAAGTGCTAATGGGATGCTGGGTCAAGTTCACAAACTCAATATAACAACTGTAAATAATTATGAACCAAACTAAACTATAAACCTGGCCATCTGGTGCCTGTAATAGCCTGAAAATGGTGCAAGGGGCTTTGTGGAGAACATCAGCATCTGGAAAGCAGCACTTAACAAGGGGTGGTGGATTTGCCATGGTTGTGTAACATCCGCTTCAAGTTGCTTTCAGATGTGTCTACTAAATTTTCCTTGCATCAGGCTAAAATAGACATTGCAAACTGAATGGGCATTAAGCATCTATCGAGAGCTCTCTTGGCTCAGAATAAAGGCCTATCTAGTCCATCATCTTATTCTGTGCGGGCATTTGGCCAATCAGATGCTTATGGGGAACCCACTAGCAAGACATGAATGCTAGAGCACATGTTCATTTGTGGTCTTTTACAGCCGATACTGAGATTCGTGATGCCTCTGACGCAGGGGATAGTTTAGGAATAGTAACCATAGCCACTAGTACCTGTTGATCCTTGAAGAGACTCTATGGACTTGATAAAAGCAGTAAAATGGGTTTATTTTCACTATGAAATGCCATGGGAAGGGGTGTATTTTGCCTCTGGTACACTAGACTCAATGCTGTAGCTGCATATTTTGGAGCAGGGGGTGAGAGAGAAGGTTCTCTGGTAATCAATTGCAGGATGTGTTGATGGGCCACAACCCGAGAAGCATCTCAAGCACAGCTTTGGGGTAAGCTAAATCAGATTCAGAAGTGTATTTAATTCCCCCAAACCTGCTTTTGTTTGCACAAGCTGTAAACTCCTTGACATAAAACAAACCTAAAGAAATATCTCACTTTGAAATGGCAACCAAAGACCACACCATAATTTTTCTTTATTAGCCTTGGAGGAAGTCTCCGTGTGTTCTGGCTTGCAGCTTGGAAATGCAATACAAAGCAAATGTTTGGACGCTTAGCAATTTTGCTGTAGCTAAATCATGAGACTTAAGCTGCAACACTATCCTGCATTCCTGAGAGTTATTCCCTCTGAGCCGGATGGCCTTACTTCTGAGCAGACATGTACAGGATGACTCTCATCATAGTGCAATTCTCTTCATGTTTACTCATAACTGTGTACAGCTCAGTGTTTGGCAATGCAGCCTTCAACCATACATTGCTGATATGCCGTTGTTTGTCAAATCATGTTACGAAATGGAACCAAGTTATGGAAATGTTTTTATTGCATGGTGAAATCTTTGAGCTGTAAGTGTCATAATGGCTTTGACTGGCTGAGACAGAAGTAGGCCCTCAATACATCTTAGCTACTTTGAAGTGTACTAGCACTCTGCAGACTCCGAAACACCAACATTGTAAAACCTCTGCTGAATAAGCAAAAGTTTGTAACCTTGATTTCTAATGATTAGGCATATATTAAGATTAGAAATTAGAGATGGGCATGAAACGGAAAAATAATGTTTCATTTCATTTCGTTTTGTTTCATTTTTGTAGTAGTTTGCATTTTGTTTTGTTTGTAATGAATGTTTAAAGTAGTTTCAGTACAAAATGAAATGAAATGAAGCACTCTGCTCCCCTGGGTCCTAAAGGACAAAAATGGCAGGGGAGCTTCCTCAAGCAATTTTAGGTAACTCGCTGAAATTTGGAAAGGTTTGGGGCTTAGGGAACTGAGTTATGAAGCTCCAAATGGGGTGCACCAAGGAAAAAATCTTTCTTTTGGAATTGGAACTTTGGAAGCCATGTTGTGGGCGAGCATAACACTACAGCAGGCTTGGCTTCCAATTCTAATTAGAAAGATTTTTTTTCCTAGGGGCACTCCATTTGGAGAGTCATAACTCAGCTCCCTGACCCCCAAACCTTTCCAATTTTCAGGGGCTTTCAAGGAGAGCTTGAGCTCCCCTTCTATAGATTTCTCTACGACAAATTGTTTCATTCTGGCATTTTGTAATGAAACGAAACAAAATACATTCTACGATTTTGTTGGGTAAAGAAGTAATTTGTTATCTAACGAAATGACGAAACAGCATTTCATTTTTCATTTCATGCCCATCTCTATTAGAAATCAAGGTTACAAACCTTTGCATATTCATAAATGAATGGTGGTGGAGGAAGCATAGCCTGTAGAATTAAACTGCCAACTGCCCAGAGAGTGCTTTAAGTGCTATGGGCGGTATATAATCAGCAAAGTTTGCTTCCCCCACCCCTTTGCTTTAAGGTGCCATACTGTTTTTATCTTCTTTATTTTTAAACTTTGCTTTTTGTTTTTGTTTGTTGTTTTAACAACAATATTTCTTATTTCCCCATAAGAAATAATGAAAACTCTGATGATTCGTTCTGGGGTCCCATAGACCACATACTGTACACACAAAATGCCAAAACTCACAAAAGAAGTGGGCTAGAAGTCCATGTCCACACCCTGGTTTATGTATCTATCTGCAGAATCTGCTCTGCTTGGGACTAACAACTGGATTTTACTCAGTGTTTTTAATGTGACAGTAATAAAGTGCAACTTGTAGCTGTATACGCACTTGACTAGTTGCCTCATTATTCAAAATGGTTTGAAAAAATAAGAATGTTGAAAATAAATTAAATATAAATATAAAAATATATAAAGCTCTAACCTGCACACTCCTCGTTGGTGCAAGGGAGACCTCTATTCCTCTCTCTTCTCTCTGCTTTGGAGGCTGCCTGAAATGGAACATTCCAGACAATCATCCACAATCTAGCAGGTGGAGGGAAGGATATATATCCACTATTGGCTCAGTTGTGATCATGTGACATGATTCAGTGCTTGTATATCAAGACATTGCTTGTTGTTTAGGGCAAAATTTAGAAGAAATGTTTGCTTGTCTTGCAAAACGCTCTTAAACCAAGTTACTCTTAAACCAAGGTATCACTGTATGTTCTCTTATAATGCCTTCCTGTCTCTACAGAGAGGTTCCCCAGCATTCCATGCTGAAATGACAGTTTTGGGATGACTATAATGCTGCCTGATAATCCAGTGGGAGTCCATTTTGTATGTCAGGCCTGTACTTTTCCATGTGGCTGTTGGGCCGACTGATAAGTAAACATGCCTTCCTGTGCATTTTAGTTACAGTAGATTATACTAGGATGATCTGGGTTGAGACCCCGTGTTGACTTTTATAGAAGTGGGGAACCGGTGCCCCCTACTCAGTCCTAGTCACCATGGCCCAATGATGATAGGTAATGAGAAGCCTAGCTCAGGAGGGTAGATCCTTCATGTACCTAAAAAGGGGTAATGGTCCTATGCCAACTTTGACCCCATGATTCCCCATCCTATTGTAGATGTTAAAAATTCCCAGTCTAAATGTCATTATTGTGTATATTTAGGGGGAGTGTCTGTCCTCTCTTACCACACCATGAACAAGAAAAGAGGCCTAGAAGGGAAAGCAGAAAGTACAGCACATACTGAGCATGGTGTTTCCTTTCCTCCATAATAGCGAATGGCTCCCAGATCTATCCGTTGACAGTACAAGCATTTGTTCACAGGAATCATTTCATTGATTCAAAAATGGACCTACTCCAGTTAAAAGTGACTAATATGCAGCAGAATTTCAGCCATGGTTTATTTTGGAAAAAATTAGTTATGCACCAGTAAACCACAGTTGGGGTGTGTGAGGGAGCACAGCACACTTCGATTATGTATGAAAGATCAGGGTGTGGTCATCTCAGGAGCCTTGTGGTGCAGTGGTTAAACTTCTGTACTGTTGCCATAACTGTGCTCACAACTTGAGGTCAGTTCCAGGTAGCAGGCTCATTGTTCACCCAGCCTTCCATCTTACCTAGCTTGTTGGGTGGGTGGGTGGTGGAGCAGCAATGTGTAGCTTGCATTACTATTTATAAACCATCAAAGAGTGCTTTCAAAGCTATGGGGGAAGTATAGAAGCAGCGTGCTTTGCTTTGCTTTAGGAGATTTCTTAGAATCATAGAATCATAGAGTTGGAAGAGACCTCAAGGGCCATCCAGTCCAACCCCCTGCCATGCAGGAACCCTCATCACAGTATTTCCGACAGATGGCCATCCAGCCTCTGCTTAAAAACCTCCAAAGAAGGAGACTCCACCACCCTTTGTGGCAGCATATTCCACTGCCAAACAGCTCTAACTTTCATGAAGTTCTTCCTAATATTCAAATGGAATCTCTTTGCCTGTAGTTTGAATCCATGGAAAACAAACCTGTTCCTTCTTCAATATTACATCTTTTCAGATATTTAGACATAGCTATCATATCCCTCTCAGCCTTCTTTTTGAGAGGGGATATGATAGCTATCTGGTAAATGGCACCCCTCCTTGAACTGGTATATGGCACCTCTCCGTTGTTCATGTAGTTTTTCTTTTTAAATGAAATAAGCTTCGCTGTTAAAACGTAGAGTAATTGTTACTTCTGACCTATCTCGGATGCATTCTGACTCATCGCCCAAGCACAGTGGATGTTCTGATAATTGATTTCATTAGATCTGAGCATGAAGAAAAAAAAGATTGAAGAAATGTGCTCCAAAGCTAAGTGAAAAATTGCCCTTTTTGTGTCTTTGCATTGATACTCTATTTCAAAATTGCTGCTTGTCGTCCCATCTCCACAAGCACATGCTGCATAATGGATGAGCCTGTATGGACAGAGGCAGCAGGTGTTCTAACAATAAAAAAAGAGCTGGTTATTGTTTGCGCCAGCATCTCTCCAGTCCCTGTCCTGCAAACAAAACCTCCCCTGTATTTAGAGCAGCGGGGATGAATTAAAGCAGTTGAGCAATTGCTCCTTCACAGCAGTGCAAACAATTGTGATTGGATACGCCAGAAACAAATTGATGTTTCCACTCCTGGTTATGTAGAAATTGATATGTAATTGTATTTTGTTATAAACTGTGCTGTTGGTCACAGATAAAGTGCCATAGGTGGGCCCCATAAACAAGTACTTTCAGTTATTGTCCTGATTCTAAAATTGTGCTCACTATGGAGGAGTCCTTTGAAAGATAATTGCTTTAAGACCGTATATACTCGAATATCAGCCTAGTTTTTCAGCCCTAATTTTGGGCTGAAAAAAGGGGCCCTCGACTTATATGCGGGTCAATACTTTTAGCCACTGAAGCAAGTGCTTGGATCGGTGGCTAAAAGTCATTTTAAACGTTGTGTGCTGCTTCTCATGACCCCCCTCTGCATCACAGGGGAGCCTAGGGTGGGAAATGCAGCAGGGCCTGGCAAGTGCTTGGGTCAGTGGCTAAAAGTCATTTTAAACATCACACACCACTCCCCCATCTTACAAAGGAGGAGCTGCCAGGCCCTGCTGCATTTCCCACCCTAGACTTATACTCGAGTCAATACGTCTCCCCAGTTTTGGGGGGTTAAATTAGGGGCCTCGACTTATACTCGGGTCAACTTATACCCGAGTATATACAGTATTTCTCTGAAGGCAATGATAACCTACTGTCCTACATGGAAGGAAATACTGGAAGCAAAATATGCTGGAAATGGTATTTATGTATTCCAGACTAAGCAGGACTGTAGATTAAAAAATTAATGACATAACTGAATTATTATATGTGGCTTATTCTAGGATCCAACATAGACTGTCTTGTTCACACATGCTTTAAGTTTGACCTTTGACGTAGCCTTCAAGACCATTGGTTTAATTCAGGAGATCTGCCTCCATTTCTTTTGATTGGAAACAGTGGAGTAAACATGTGTTCTGACAGATTGTAGGGACATAAAACCTTGTTTGCCTCATTCTCACACATGTGAACGAGAATCTACAAACCACTTGAGCCAGAATTCTCCTCTGTTGGTCTCATGCACATGAATTGTGAGAACTGCCAAACTATAAAGCGTAGCTGCTGCCATGTTACGGGGACTGTAAAAAGTATCAGATGGATCGATCGTTCACATCTTTAAAACCACTTTTGCTCTTTGTCTCTCTGTGTTTTGCTTCACAAAGAAAAAGGAATCTCCTTTCGCCTGACATTTTGTTCAGATACTACAAACCTTATGTGTCGAGAGAGCCAGTGTGATATAGAGTTAGTTACCTGGGATCAAATTCCCACTTGGGCATGGAAGCTCACAGGATATATGTGGTAGTGGTAAACCACTCCTTGGATACCTGAGATACCTTGAAAATCCTTCGTTTAACTTGACAGTGCATGCTGTCATCAACAATAATTCTAAAAAGCTGGTCATCTTGTTTTTGCATTGGGGATAAGAAATCCCCAGGGGGTTGACAGTACTCAACGGGCTGGTCTTCCATGTGCTGAGATAATCTCTCTCAAAGAAAGGTATTGTTTCACATTCATTCATGATATACAATACCTGTGTATATGAGGCTTGGGGGAGCAGTAAAGCATGCTCATTCCTCCACTGCAATTTGCATTATTTCTCTCTGGTGATAGCATAGCCCAAACCTAGCAGGACTGGTTTTTTGATATGATGGTCATTTTTTGCGGTCAATTCAAAGAAAAATCACCTTACTTTTATGTTCCAGTAGAAGAATGCGTCTCCTTCATCAAGTATGTGATGTTTGCCTCTTGGAATTTTGAGTGCAGGGTGATGATGATAATGTTCAGGGAAAAGGTGCTGAAATCTCTGAGCCAGTGGAGTTGTTGACCTTATGATCCTGCCAGAGATCTGGATGAAAGATGTATGTTTTTAGTGTATGTTCCAAAGTACTTTACAATGGACATGGTTTCTGTAGCAAAGACTGAAATATGTGCCCTATTGATAGTGTCTTATTGACACGGACAGTCTAGCTTTGCGTAATGTATAGGGACTATTGAATGCGTTGAAGGCCTAGGCCTTGGTTTTCATGAATGCAGTATACTTCCCCACCCCCTACCCACTAATATTGTTACTTGGTTGGCCTTCACAATCCTCTTTATGCAGACATAACAAAAGAGATCTCTCGCTCCTTAGCATGTCATTTTCAATTGTTGATGCGTAGGATCTGCCTGTTAAATGCTTAGCGGTATGGATTTAGAACTGTGTGAGGTACGAGGTGACCTATTCTTTCACTGATGCAGTCAAACAAAGCAGGGCAAGAGTAGGCTTTGTTGAACTCTAGGATGCCCTCGTATCCATTGTGGGTCAATAGGAGAGCATGGAAGTGAGCAAATTTGCTTTAAATAAACACACTGAGGAATGAATGTGCAGAAGCATGCATATACTTTCATTTGAAGGGGGCCCTGAACAAAGCTTTATAGCACACACTTTCCCTGTGGAAAAGGCCAGGTTTGTTTGTTTTGAATATTTTTACCCCAACTTTCTCCTTGGAAAAGGACCCAAGGTGGCTTACAATAATGAGGAGCAATATACTGTCCAGAAGATATTTAAGACATATTCAAGTTAAGGACAGGGAATTTGAAGAGGCATCTTAGAACATTAAAAGGTAACATTAGAGCTACAAAGAGTATGCAAGAAGAAAATATGAGGGGTGAAAAGCAAAATGGAAAACGCTAGTTTTCCCTAGTGTCTTCCGTGTGTGTAGAAAGTATCTTATGGCAAACAGTGGGAAAGACTTCTGTGTGAACCCTTGGGAAACTCTGGCAAACTTAAATTATTGGGTCTGGGCTAGTTAGACAGATAGCTTGATCTGCCATACAGAGAGCCCATCCCTTCAAGCAAGACAGTAACTCACCAATCAGTATGGCATCCTAAAATGACTGTGATGAATGACAGAGGCGGCCCCTGCACAATTTTGTGTAGGTTTTTATTTATAAATGGTGTTTCTTGCACTTACTTGAAGTGACCAGCTGTGCAGGTCACCTAGATGATGGTTGTTGTTGTTGTTTTGGGCTGTTTGGCTGTGTTTTGGAGTTTTTTCGGCCAAACAGTCCGAAACACGCACAACAACCATCAGATCCCAGCCGTGAAAGCCTTTGAGAATACATTTTTACCTAGATGATCCTTCAAAGCATGGATGTTCCTTAAAAAGAGTTAGCATTCACTCTAGCTGTCCAGATTTTATGCCAAGAAAATTCATGATTGATATAAACAGCGCAGTTGAAGAAATTTGCATAACTCCTTTTCTTTTGCCTAATTTATCCTACACAATAGCCATTAGTTAGATGAGGAAATTGGTGCTGAAGTGTAACACTTGGGATTCTGAAGCGTATCAAAGCAACCATAAAAGCTGGAAATTGCTTTTATTTAAAGAAAATAAGCTGGTTGGCAGTTAGATCTTTCTTGGAGACACTTCTCCTTTGGAGGTTAGTGGGAAAAATGTTGGAGGCCCAGGGAAGGCTGTTTTGTCTTGAATCTGATTTATTTCCAGAGATAAGAAAGAGACATTTTTTTTTTTTGCCCAGCTTTCTAAGGTCTAGAACAGGCATGTCCAAACTTTGGCCCTCCTGATATTTTGGACCAAAACTCCCAGAATTCCAAGCCTGTATTTCCAGTGGCAAAGGACTGTGGGAGTTGTCCAAAACATCTGGAGGGCCAAAGTTTGGGCATAGAATTTTAAAGCCTGTTTTTAACCCAGATCTTACTGATACTTTCATTTTTGTCCTGTTTTTCAAAACAAACCCTGACCATTCTTTAAATTGTGAAGAAGCTGCTCTTCTGTCTGATAAAGAGGAATGAAAAAAATTAATAAATAAAAGTACTCTGAGAATTTTAGGAATATAACTTTTGATTTTCCCATCTCAATCTCACACACTTCCCTCTGTCTAAACTATAAACTGTTACCTACAAGCATTTGATATGTGTACATACATAAAGATGAAAGACACAAAAATCTTGTTTTCTGTGTTTCCTAATGCTTAAACAAAATGTGTAAGTTTTCCCTATCAGTTGGCACCAGTAGAAATAAGCATGTAAAGGAAGCAAAATGGATGGAAGCAAAGAATGCTTTGCTCCATTTTAGAAAACAAAGCAGCATGCTTTCTGGAACATCACATTAAGCTTTTATGGTAAATATGAACAAATGGTTAAAGGTATTGGCCAACCCAAGGGCAAACATTGCAATTAACCACTGACTATGGGGAAGCTACAGTCTTCCTCGAAGTACTCAAAGATTAAATCTGAGCAAGAAGTCTATGGATTTCAGCCTCCATCTCTTTAGGATAATCTCTGTAGCTGTTTTAGTTTACCATAGCATTCTGAAGCAAAGGCAGTCTTGGCTTGAGGGTCCTGCCCATGTTTTTTGACTCTTCTTTTCTATAAACAGAGCAATATGGAAGCTGTTTAGTGCAAATGAACAGATAAATGGATGGTTTATCTGTGGTAATCCCTATATTATTTCTTAGACAAATGATCTCTTTATGGCCGTGCTTCATATAATATGGTCCTAATATATTGCTGGAAATGAACATCCTTCCTTGCTCACGTTAATCATCACATTACAAGCATGATTGGTTCTCATTAAGCTTTGGCACTGCCCACTAAATTGGTTCCTGATACCTTTTGGCATTAAAAAAAACCCACCAGGGGTTGGAATCTATTTTAGGCTTGGTAGCCTTTTTCTACACCCCCCCCACCCCGTCCACTTACGGTAAGCTGTTCTGACCCCTGGGGCTTCTTACCTTAATGCAGTGGATCATGGCATGCCTTAGTAATATGAGCTGATGCTGCTGGCAAGAATTGTGTTCTATGGCTTTGTTAAGTGGTCAAGCAATAGCCATTTCTTTGGCATTTTTTATATAGGAACGTATATCTCATCGCAAGCCCTCACCTATAAAGATAGACAGACAGTGGGCGTGACTAAATTGACAAGCTGGGTTGGTGTGATTCAGCTTTGTATCTGCTTGAGTCACAGTCGATTTTCTATCTCTCAAAAAAGAAGTCCAGTAGCCATGACTCAACTCCCAGTCGATTTTGTGATTGCCTTTTGTTTACATGGCCACCTGAGGCCCCTGGGTTGTTTCAATGCCAGTGGCCACACTGGTTCCCCAATTCAAAATGATTTAATACACACCCAGAAGCTCCCCCTTCTTCTGCTTCTTTTATAGTAGAGCAAATACAGTTGTGTACAGTAATACCTTGGTTTATGAGCTTTTACTCTGTATTTTAATGCGATACAGTCATACCTCGTACAACGTAACACTTGTACAACGAAAAATCCGTACAACGAAAATTTTTTTTGCCCCCCCCTTCCCCCTTCCTTGTTTTCTCTGCCTCTTCCTCCGCTCCCAACAGAGTTTCCCGACTTGACTGTTTCTCTCTCTCTCTCTCTCTTTCTTTCATACACACACACACACACACACACACACACACACACACACACACACACACACACACACACACACACACACACAGGGGGGTCTTGCAAGGGCTGCTGCCCCCCACCGCCCCCCTCCCCAACACAGCCCACAGAGGGGCGGCCCTCTCTTTCACCAACTCAAGGAGGTAACGCGCCGCCTGTGCACACATGCACCCGCGCGCGCATTCATACACACACGAACACACGTGTGGTCGGAGCGAGAAGTCTGGGGTGGGTTTTTTGTTTTTTTGGAGGGGGTAGTTTCTTTTTTCTTTTTTTACCTGCAGCGACTCGTTAGCCATCTCTGCCTTCCGCGTCACACACACACACACACACACACACACACACACAACGTTCAGCGGGACGAAGTCGCGCGAGGAGGAAGGCGAGCCGCCGCCGCCGCCGCCAAAGCCCGCGCGAGCTGCCCGGCGGAGCAAGCAGGGAGGGAGGCAAGGAGGGAGGGAGAGTGAGGGGCGACCCCCTCCTCCTCCTCTTCTTCTTTTTTCCTGCCGGCTGCCAGGTCGAGGGAAGAAGGGTCCACCCCCTCCCTTGCGGGGGCTCGACGGGTCCGCGTGCACCCTTACAAAACCAACCGGGAGGGCGGCAGGAAGAGGGGCTGGAGGACGGCGGCGGCGGCGGCTCTGCGGCGGTGGCGGTGGTGAAGGCAGCCCCCCCACCCCACCCCACCCGGGAACCGTGGCTTCTTCCCCCGGGGCGGGACAGCGAGGAAAGCGGCAAACCCACCCCAGACTTCTCGCTCCGACCACACGTGTGTTCGTGTGTGTATGAATGCGCGCGCGGGTGCGTGTGTGCACAGGCGGCGCGTTACCTCCTTGAGTTGGCGAAAGAGAGGGCCGCCCCTCTGTGGGCTGTGTTGGGGAGGGGGGCGGTGGGGGGCAGCAGCCCTTGCAAGACCCCCCTCTGTGTGTGTGTGTGTGTGTGTGTGTGTGTGAGAGAGAGAGAGAGAGAGAGAGAGAAGAGAGAGAGAGAGAGAGAGGCGGGAACGGGCGGTGGCTGGCGGGGCCTTTAGGAATGCATTGGAACGGATTAAATCCACTTCCAATGCATTCCTATGGGAAATGATAATTTGCATAACGAAAAATTTGTATAACGTAATTTAATTGGGAACCAATTAATTACGTTATACAAGGTACCACTGTATTAGTAAAGTGCAATTTGTAGTCCTATATGCACTTGACTAGCTGCCCCATGACTAGAGATGGTTTGAATAAATAAGAATATATTAAAACAATTTAAATTAAAAATAAAGGAAACTAAAATTCTAACCTAAAACTTCCTTTTGAAAACGTGCAAGGGAGACCTCTATTCCTCTCTGCTCCCTCTGCTTTGAAGGCTGCCTGCGATGAAACATTCCAGCAGGTGGAGGGAGGGAGAAAGAGCCACCATTGGGTCACTTGTGATCATGTGACCTGCTCCAGTGCTTTTATATTAAGACATTGCTTGTTGATCAAGGCAAAATTTAAAATTTAAAATAAATGTTTGTCTTGCAAAATACTCTTAAACCAAGTTTCTCTTAAACCAAAGTATTCCTGTATTTGCCATCAGTAAGTTGTATAAAATCTGTGTGTGTTCCATTGGATTACAGGTAGCCCATTGTGTAATGAAGGAAGGATTTTTTAAAAAAGGTCCAAAGGGATACCTGTTTTGAACATCACAGAGCACTCTGTGATGCAAGGTGACAGCAGCAAGTGCTTGCTTTATTAAATACAAGAATCCATCAAGAGCTTGAGGGACATCTCATAAATCAATACATGGGGACATTATGTGATAAAAAGTACAGTAACCCCCCTGCTGATCGCGGGGGTTAGGGACCCACCCTGCCCACGATGCATGAAAATCCGCAATATGCGGAAGCGGGTGGGGAGCCTGGGGGGGCAAGTGGCGCGCGATCGGACAAAGGCGCTTCACTGTGGAGCCCAGCACTGGGGCTCCGCGGCCGGAAGCACCTTTGCAAACGCGCGCGCCGCTTGCCCCGACCTCCCGGGAGGTTGGGGCAGGCAGTGCGCGATCGGACAAAGGTACTTCCCGCCACGGAGCCTAGCGCTGGGGCTCCGCGCCCGGAAGCGCCTTTACAATCGCACACCGCTTGCCCGGACCTCCTAGGAGGCGCGGGCAGGCAGTGTGCGATCCCCCCTCCCTCAAGCCCTTTCCTAGTACAGTGTTCCCACGATATAGTGGGACCGCAGTACCGGAATAGCGAAAGGGCGGGGGACCACTGTACTTAAATACAATTTTGTTTTGGACACTCCATTGGTGATGACATCTTGGGTCTTTACTAGCTGATATCAACGACTGGTTAAGGGAAATTAAACTATATTAATTTCACTTAATTTGCTTAGTTGAGGACCTTTCCTTTTAGCCGTAGGTAAAAAATATATGTCTGGGTAGTACATGGGGAGAACCAACAGTGTTATTGTTTTAGAACCTCTGCAATCATTGATCTGAGATGCTTTGCTATAAAGCAGCCTTCCCCAAGCCTAGCATTACCATGAAAATCGATATAGTTCAGAAAGAGAGAGAACAGAACTTTTGCCATTTGATGGACTGATTTCTTCTTTCTTCTTTTGCAGCAAGTAACGGGAAGAAGCTTTGGTAACAAAGATTTTCGGGCAGGGTTAGAGAACGGTGTTCTGCTGTGTGAGTAAGTATTGTTTATTTATTTATTTATTTATTTAGTATGCCGCCCACTACCCAAAGGTCTCTGGGAGGCTCACAATCAAAATAAACAATTAAAACATCAAAATTACAATAAAATTAGAACAATAAAAACATGTAAATACAATAAATACGATACATTAAAAACACAACACTAAAATTGCCATCAGGACCCACAATCATTAGTTTAAAAACTTCTGGAACAGGAAGGTTTTTACCTGGCACTGAAATGTTATCAACGTTGGCGCCAGGCGAGTCTCACTTGGGAGGGCATTCCATAGTCTGGGGGCAGTTGCTGAAAAAGCCCTATTCCTGGAAGCCATCCCTTTCACCTCCTTAAGGGATGGCTCTTTCAGGAGGGCTCCCTGACTAGATCTTAATTGCTGGGTAGGTTCATATGGAAGGAGGCGGTCCTCATTGTTCAACAATGAGTTACTGAAGTTCTGTTTCCAAAGGCTGCCCAGCAGTTCAGTTTATACACAGCCAGTGCTGGAAAAATTACAAAAAAAAAAAGAAAGAAAAGGAAAAAAACCCAACAACAACAACCAATAACAGCTTCCAAACGACCCCATGCTTTCTGGGGGCATCCTGGGAACTGCAGTCCAAAAACTATTTCTAAAGGTCTGCATGTAACTTTGGAGACAGAACAGTAGAGGATTCATTCTTTATTTTTTAAAAATAGAATCAGGCCTTTTGATTTGCCTTTGAGAGTGTTTCATCAGCTGTCTACATTACCCCTCAGGATGTACTAAAAACAGATTGTGGCAGGCCTCTCTAAGAAGAAAAGTTACTCTCCCAGACACCGTGGCACAGACCTGCTGCTAAGAGTCAACTAACCTCCAGCCAAAGGAAACCTCTTTGGTGGAGCACCTCCAATGTAAACAAGTTTAGCCAAAACAAACAATAGAGGCTCATCATCAGATATGCTGAATGCTTAGGAATTGGATGTTCATGGTGTGCTGTTCAACCATCCCCAAAGTATATGTGCACATCTGGTGGGAACTCTGCTGTTTCTGATGTAATATATCTCTGTACAGCTTACAACGGGGGTTCCTAAATATCTTATGATTTAATACACAGATTTAGTACGATTAAATACACAGATTTCTCCCCAACCTTCCTTAGAAGAGTTCATCAAAGCTTAACATTTCACCTCTGTTGTGGCTCTGATTTCTTTAAGGTTGCTTTGCTCTAGGGCTAGGCTGTTTATCCTAAGTTCCGGAGTTCTACAGTGTAATATAGCATCAAATCAAGAAACAGCACCCCCCCCCGGGGTGCTTTGTTCTCAGGGGCTCCCACTGAGTTACTGGGATGAAGGGTGATGGTGATGGGATATAATCTGATACACAGAACCTGTTGTGCCATTAGCAGGGTTTGTCAGGGCAGAGGGTTGCTTGACTGCACCCTTGAATTCCTCGTTACATGAACAAGTCTTTCCATAGTCTTCCTGTTTCCTCATCTTCCCATAAGGATGACACTCTGGCACTGCAATGTTTTTCCATGGACATTCTTAAACATATGGTGGGGAAGCTATTTAGGCAAGCAGCTAGAAGGCTGCATGAAACATTGTGTGGCCACCAGTTGGTTGTCTCATCTAGAAGGAGGCCAGAAAACATTTCTGCACTTAACATTTCTAAGAATTTCGTCTATCAACTGAAACCAGGCCAATTCTTACTCCTCTTCCACTTTTACTGGGAGGGATGGTTGATGTACCTTTGTGACAATTCAATGCACGAGCAATCTCCAAAATGTTCTCTTCATGAAAGCCCTGCTGAACTCATACCAACTCAAGCCTCTGGTTCCCTTAGAGAGCCAATCTGTCTTGTGTTTGGTCTTCTTTTTTCCTGCTGCCCTCAAGCTTTCCCAGCATTATTGTCTATTCCAGAGAGTTCTTGCTTTCTTGTGATGTGCCGAAAGACTCAGATTTATCTTTAAAAAAACCTACAACAATAGTTTAGGGTTCATTTGTCCTAGGATACATACACACATACATACATACATACATACACACACATGAGTTTGAATGACCTTGGTCTTAGCGTGACACATTCTTACACTTGATGATCTTTTCTAATTCCTTCATTGCTGCTTTTCCCAGTCTCAGTCTTCTTCTAGTTTCTTGTCTGCAGTCTCCATTTGGATTGGTTTTTAAGCCAAGGGATTCAAAATATTTAATAACTTCAGTATTTTCAATGCTAGTGGTTTGTTGTTCTTCAGTACTCATTATTTTTGTTTTCTTAATATAAAGCAACAGGGACTTGAAATTAGAGATAGTGAAAGAAGAAAGAGCCAACACAGGATTTCAGCCAAACAAAGGACTGTATTTTTCTGTCTATAAGATGATTTTTATTTATTTATTTATTCATTTATTTATTTATTCATTCATTCATTCATTCATTCATTCATTCATTCATTCATTTGTTCATTCATTTAGAGTACAGTGGTACCTTGTATAAAGGAATTAATTCATTCCAAATGAAATTATGTTAAGCAAAATTTCCTTTATACAAATTTTCCATAGGAATGCATTGAAAACTGAGTAATCCCATTTTTATGTTTTATGGATTCGCCCCATAGGCGATTATGTTAAGCAAATTTCCCCTATGTCCAGAATTTTTTATGTTGTACAAATCTTACGTTATACAAACTGTTTGTTATACGAGGGTCCACTGTATTTTACCCCACCTTTCTCCTCGGAAAGGGACCCCAAGCGACTTACATAATGTAAGGCTCATTAGCTGAAAAACTGAGGGTTGTCTTATAGATGGAAGAAACCCTTTCCAGGCTCAAAAGACAGGCTCAGATTTCTGCAAAAACAAACAAAGTGGCAGAGGTGTTTTGGAAAGGCAGAGGGCAGTGAAAGAACTGCCAGAAAGGAAGGGAAACAGCAGGGTGAAGGGTGGGGGGGTGTGGAGGAGAGCCCAAACTGACGGCAGTGCATGAGCTGCTGGAAAGGGAGGGAAACCTTAGTGGGGCAGTGACTCTGCTCAGCTCATTCACTGCTATCAGTTTGGGTTCTCTCCCCTGCACCACCACTCCCTTCCTTTCTGACAGGATTTGTTTATTTTGTTAATTTGGGGTTCAAAAAGTGTGTGTGGGGGTTCTTGTATATGGTGGCGTCTTACAGACAGAAAAATATGATGCACTTCGAGATTCTTGTTGAAACTTTGCCTCCATCCCATCCAAAATATTTACCTTAACAACCGGACAGGCTTTGGAAGCTACACATTTTAAAAAAGGCATTGAAGAGAGAGAAAAATCCAACAGAAGAGGTGTAAACTTTCTTGGTAGAAACTGAAGGAAACGGCATGAAGTGATCATTAACCTGCAACAGGATCTTTTTTACTCTGTCTTCATCACAGAAGCTTTATACAAACTTGATAAAAATATAATACCTCAAGTGATAATTTCCCCCATAGGAATTGACTCATATAGACAACTATGTGCAGATACGCTAGCCTTGGGATTGCTTCATATCTGCCTCATTTTCATCTGCACCATGTATTTGCTTCTTGCCATTAGAAAATAATAGAGTGCTCTCTCTTTCTCTCTCTCTTTTATGCCAAGATCTAACATTGAGGCCATCCGTTCCGACCTGGACTCCAACTGCACTAGTCCCTCCCTGATTATCCAGGGGCCCTCACCCCCTCGATCTCCTCGCCTGGTCGAGTTTGGGCCTGTGTCACCAGCGGAGGCCTCCAGGGCTATGGCCTACTGCTGGCCGGCGGCCTCCCCTTTCGACCCTTGCCCAGCATGGCTCATTATATCTGCCGGAGGGAACATGCCGGAGTGGGCCTCTTCCATTGCCACCGCCTCCTTCGGGGAAGGGATTTTTCCCTCCCGCCTGAAGGAGAGGGTGTTGAAGCCCACATTGAAGAAGCCTGTCCTGGCTTTGTACGATCTTGCCAGCTATCGTCCAATTGCCATTGTTCCCTTCCTGGGGAAGGTTGTTGAGAGGGTGGCCGCCGTTCGGCTCCAGTCATGCCTGGAGGAAAATCATATCCTTGATCCATTCCAGTCCAGGTTCAGGCTGTTTCGCGGGACCGAGACTGCCCTGGTCGCTCTGCAGGATGACCTCCTCAGGGAGGCCGACGGGGTGTCCTCCTTGATCTGTCAGCGGCCTTTGATACCGTTGACCATGGTAACCTGCTGGTCCGGCTCTCCGAGGCGGGAGGCGGGGGCTCAGTGCTCTGCTGGCTCCGTTCCTTCCTCGGTGGCCAGACTCAGTGGCTTCAGCTGGGGGGTGCATTGTCAGCTCCTTGGACGCTCCCATGTGGGGTGCCCCAGAGGTCGGCAATCTCCCCTATGCTGTTCAATGTTTATATGAGGCCACTGACGGAGGTCATCAGGAGATTTAGAGTTTGCTGTCATCAGTATGCTGATGATACACAGCTCTATCTCTCCTTTTCTACATCTGCAGTGGAGGCAGTTCACTCCCTTGATCTGTGCCTGGAGGCGGTCCTGGAATAGACAAGGATAAACAGGCTCAAACTTAACCCGGAGAAGACCGAGGTTCTGTTCTTCGGGGCGCCCTCGTCCAGGTACAATGGCCCCCTCCCTAGCCTGGGGGGTGTTTCCCTCCAGCCTACGGACAGGGCCAGGAATCTGGGCGTGGTCCTGGATTCAGCCCTCTCCCTGGAAGCCCAGGTGATGGCGGTCTCCAGGGCTGCTTTTTTCCAACTCCGCAGGCTCGCCCAGATCCGTCCGTATCTCGATGAGTCCTCCCTGAGAACAGTTGTGCAGGCCCTCGTGATTTCGAGGATTGACTACTGCAATGCACTCTACGTGGCGTTGCCCTTGACCCTTGTCCGGAGACTCCAGCGGGTACAAAATCCAGCAGCCAGACTGGTGGTGGGTGCCCGTAAATATGATCGCATCACCCCAGTTCTGGCTCACCTGCATTGGCTGCCTGTTGCTCTCCAGATACGGTTCAAGGTCCTGGTTTTGGTTTTCAAAACCCTCCACAGCTTGGGACCTGAATACCTGGCAGAGCATATCTCCCAGAGGTCAACTGAGGCCAGGCCCAATTGATTCTCGCAGGCACGCTCACTCAGGGTGGCCACTCCTAGGGAGGCTCAGAAGTCAGTAACTCACAGCCGCACCTTCTCTGTTGTTGGCCCCTCCCTATGGAACCATCTTCCGAGTGAGCTGCGCCTTGCACAGTCCCTGCCCACCTTCAAAAAGGCTTAAAAAACTATGCTCTTCAAGGAGGCGTATGGTGACCTTATCCCTGTTTAATTTTTTTTTTTGTCCGCTGCTCCCTGCTCTTTGCTTATATTGTCATTTTATCTATGTCTTTTGATATTGTTGTTTTATTTGATATTTTTAGTCTGTAAACCGCCCTGAGTTCCATTATGGAAAAAGGAGCGGTATAAAAGTTTATCAAATAAATAAATAATAAATAAGATATACTTCATGTTTCCTACATCATGTCTATAGTGTGCTCATAGTAACATATCACATGCATCTTTTTACTGTACTTGAACATAGAGATTCTCAAAAAGATTGTGTCTATTGTGCTAAGTTTGCTGACTAGTAAAAGAGGGTGTGTCTAAGTCTGCAAGTGTGTAAACAGCTTTGGAAATACTGTTCTTCATTTTGGTTTTGAAAAACACTTCTGCCTTTCATAATGTTACTAAGTTCAGTTACTGCCACAGCTGTGCTCAGGCACTAAATTCTTTTGTTTTTGAAGGAGTGATTTCATGGGTTCTGGCTCCATTATTTGGAAGGACTTTTACTGCATAAAACGGTTTTAGCAGAAAGTTTTCTTCTGTTCCCGTCAGACTACGGGCTGTTCCCATTATGTTTCTGTTAGATTCATCTGTGTTTCTGTAGAAGAAACCACAGTCAAAGCAGAGTCTGCCTTGGTTTTCTCTGTATTACAGAGTTTGACCTGGACCGTTGTATATAGAAGGGTACAGTTGTTTCTGCATGGAACCCATTTTTCTCAGGGTGGCATTCACCTGCTCCAGAGCTGGCATGCCTAAATTTTTAGGAACAAATAATAATTTAGGCTGTTTGCTTTTAGATGCACATCTCTAGTAATGGACTGGAGAATTAAATCTTAATCTTTGCTTCTTTTTTAAATAAAAAAGCTGTTCCCACTCTGATGTGGGTGAGACTATAAGAAAACAAATACCTGTACTCTATGTCAAGCTTGACCTCACAGCTTTGGCTGATAAATAAGGGTCCCCGTTTGTCCTTGGAGTATAACACAAAGAAGCCCTGGCCACTAGTCATGGTGGCGAGTGCTTCTGAGAGTTGTGAGGGCCAATCTGGGAGTTGCTCTTAAGTGCAACTATGTGGTGCCTTCTTTAGTGATAAAATGCATTATTTTTCTCCCCTTGTTGCAGATTCCTGGGTTTTATTTTTTTATTTTTTGGGCAGGGGATGAAGCTGGGAAGGACATGGTGTAGAGATGGGCACAAATTGGAAAACAGTGATTTGTCATGATTTGTAATTCATCAGTGTTGCTGGATCACAAATTGATGCATTTCCCCCAATGAATCAGCAGTTCAATGGGAAAAGATTCATAAATTTCTCTGATTCATCAACACTGACTTGTGGTTCATTTTGCCTTATAAAACTCCCCTATGAAACAGCTCCCTGATACACCTAGAGACACCAGAATTGCAGAGAAGTTTCCCCAGACTCTCCTATTTAATCTTCCCAAGTTTGGTGAAGTTTAGGTTTTGGACATCTGAATTACACATAAATTGGGTCACCCCCCCAAAAAAGTGGCCCCATAAAATGAGGCAAAAAGAGGCGGATGAATTGACATTTTAAAAAAAATCACTTAAAAATCATTGATTTGTATTCATTGGGGATTGTTGTGTGTGACAAATACAAATAAACAAGTCAGTGAGTTTTAACAAATTTTGCAATTTGGTTTTAAATTCACACCCATCTCTAGAACAGTGCCATGAAAAGATGCCCAGTTATGAGAAATGTTGCTTTTTGAAACTGCAAGGCTCATAATCAACATCCTGGCATGCTGGCTGGGCAATTAGATGAATTGTAGTCTGCAAAAAAGTGTTATGTCTGCTCCCTGCACTTTGTAAATATTGATCTTATATGGCACAACAGACGGGACAGAGTGCTAGGTTTGAGCGTGGGAGTTTCAGACTTGAAACCCTGAAGCTTTCTTATTTTGCAGAATAGCTGCTCTCAAATCTATAACACAGTTATGTTGTGAATTTAGAAAGTATAATAAAAAGGTAACAATATGGTGAAGATTTAAATAATGGACAAATGATATATTGAACAGCTAACACATTACATTTTAACATTTTAACACAAATAGCCATAGTGCACATAGAAACAACAACGGGAAATAGGAACAGAGGTAAAAAGAAAGTTTGGTGAGATGTCTAAGGGCCTTTCCACACGACCCCTAAGATCCGCTGGCCACTTAAACTCAGACCAGAGATCTTGGGGGTTCCCTGCTCTTTCTGCGTCCCCACCCCTCCGCACTTCCTTGATCCTGTCTGCGTGAGGGGAGGGAGGAAAAAAGAGAGGAAAAAATGCAGGCTCACCTCCGAAGCCGCCCGGAGCCCCGTCGTTGTCCTGATTCCTTCTCTTCTGTTTGTTTGTTTTTTCCTCCAGCCCCTTCTCTTAAAGGGGCGGGAGGCAAAAAAAAAAAAAAAAACAGAAGCGAGGAGAGCCCTGCACTCACTAGATTAAATCCGGACCTGGGGATTTTCACTCTCCTAGAGCAGGTACAAGAAAAGTGCGCTGGGACGCGCTTAGGTGGGCGTGGTCGCACTTAATTTCCTGCAAACTCCGGAGCTGGCAGACATTTGCTGCGGAGTTTAGGGGTCGTGTACAAATACCCTAAGAATTTAGGAAGCATAACTAAAATTTAGGAAGGCCTGATGGCTTGGAAAAATGTAAACTGATGCATTTTTTAATTTCTATACCAGCTCTAGAGGACGTATAGTATTGGAAGAAGAAGACAAAGACCATAGAGATAAATGGCTTCCATAGTTTTGAAAATAATTTTCCTTCCATTATTCAATCTTATTTTTCTTCCTTTTGGCTTTCCTTTGTATGAAGTTCCTCTTTAATTTTGTTTTTGCTATTGTATTTTTTCTTGTACCAATTCTTTTATGTTACACAAAATGGAGAGGCCTCTTTCAGGTCATTCATTTGGCGTTACCCCATCTGTTTTTTTTTTCTGGCACCCCAAAACTCTAACTGCTTGAAAAAAATATCAGAGGCAAGGTAAGATAGAATCAATCCACTTCAAAAGCTGGCAGGGGATGTATGAGAAAGTACTCATTGCCAGATCTATGCAAGTGCTATTATCGCATTCAGAACATCCGTGAGAGTTCAGTGCTGCTCACCCAGCACAACTGACCCTCTGTGCAGCACAATAGAAAAAAAAAAGGCAAGGGAGCAGAGCAGACAGGCAGGCCACCATTGGGTGCCTGGTACACAAAGGCACACAGTCACCAGAGCAATCAAGAACAAGATCTATAAGAGAGAAATGTCCCAAGCTGTATAAAACTGTCCGCATGTACAGACACAGCCCAGGCCACACTGGTGCAATCATGTCCATCTGCCTGGCCCACACATTACAACAGAAACAAACAAAACACCCGTCAAAACTGCCAGCAAAATATATATCTTCAACATAATTAACAGGGAGTATCATCAATGTTTCCTGCCAACGTAGGAGTTCGAAAGCATGTAAATGCAAGTAGATGAATAGATACCGCCATAAAAAGCAGGAAGGTCAACAGTGTTCCGTGTGCAGAACACGGACTTGCACAACACAGGCTCTTTGGCTTAGAAACGGAGATGAGCACTGCCCCTAGAGTCGGACACAACTAGCACGCATGTGTGCGGGGAGAACCTTCACCTTTACCTTTATAATCAATGTAGCAATTTTAAAAAATTGTGCAGAAAGGGGAAATACTGCTTCCCCACACACAGAAGAAAAAAATAGAAAACAAGTAAATAAATCAAAGCACTCCAAAACAACTAGAAATGTAGGGACATCTCCCTTTCCTCTTCGCTTTTGATGCTTTCTGTTCTGTTTTCTTCTTTTCTGTTCTCTTCTCTGAGTCCTGTAGGCTGCCACGTCTGGGGTAGGGTATACCCAGACAGCAGCAAAAATAATCAAAGAAAGGAAAGGACCCCACCTCAATAAAAAAGAGAGTTTATTTATTTATATATTTATTTATATATTTATTTATTTATTTATTTATTTATTTATTGAAGCAAAACATGCAAGCTAAAATAATAAAATAATATGTAGCTAAAACAAATGAAAACCAAAATAGGTTTCCCAAATGGTGGCTGAGGTGAACCAACTTTTATTTATTTATTTATTTATTTATTTATTTATTTATTCATTCATTCATTCACTATCAGTTTTCCCATTGCGAATTCTGGGTGGTTTACAAAGAAGACAACATGTAGATAATTAAAACCAACACAAGAAATAAAAATCAACCCAATAATGCAATGAAGAAAACAGATTAAAAACAAATAAACTACTGTAAAATAAGTCAAAAACCACTGTTTTGCCAAAGTAATTTCTAAATTTATGCCTCAGGATTTACTTCTATGCAGATCCTGAACGTTACTTGACAGCAACAAATTCTGGCAAAATGGTATGACTGAATAAGTGAAATGTATTCAACTGCTGTTTGGCACATATGTCAATCTGGTTATATGGTTATATGAACCATAACAAAACAAAACAAAATGTCCAGTAATATAATAAAATAATCAATAACTGAAATAAAATATGGGCCTCAAAAATCAACCTAGAATGTTGCCAGTGTTTTTACTGATCTTCTAAAGTTCCGTAGGGAGGCGGGACTATATAGTTTTTTGTGGAGGCTTCTTCCACAGTGAGGAGGCTACTGCTGGAAAAAAGCCTGGGTCATAGTGTTGTTTTTCCTTACTTGCCCCAGACTGTCCTTAGTCTGTTTTGGAATTGGCTAATTAAAAATGGTAGTCAGGGTTAGCAGAAGAGAATGCAACATTTTGATGACTGAAGACCAAGGTATTTCCTCCATCGCCACTTCACCATTAGCAATACACCTGGAAGTGAGATTTCTAAAAGCTGCACAGCAGACAGCCCCCTTGGTCACCCCCAACAGAGGCAGATATAAGGCCATCTGATGGACATCCTGATATTCAACACCTTTCTTGACCCTTTCTGGCTTGGCTATGAAATCCCCAAATCTCTTCCTCTAACAATAAACATAAAAATAAAAATCTTAGAAAGGCATCCCACCCACCCACCCCCCAAGTGCAGTGTAATTGCACAGTCTGAGCTGCCTGGCGTAATACCTGGCATAACTTTACATTGCATAAAGAGGATGCCAGTCCTCACAAGCAACAACTGAAGCAAAGAGCACTTTTCTCAGTCTTCACTGGTTTCCGGGTTCTTCTATAGAACAGCTCCTACCCCCTTGGATATTTGACAGGAAAAGAGGTAAAAGAAAAAGTATAAGAAGGAGGGGAACAAAAAAATTGGAACATTTGTGTATTCCTATTTCATAAGAAAAAAATTATTCACGTTTCAGAGACTGTTGCCAGTTGACAAAAGAACATGCCTTTTATTTGTGAGAAATTTTTTGCTAAAACACACATGTCTAGCTTTATCAACACCCCAGAAGGGCTTATACATAGAATATGGGAAGTGTATTTCAGACGCACAGCGAGGCCTGCATGTTGGAAATGGGTGGTGGTGAGACTTGCTTAATCTAGAGATGATTAACTTTTCGTGTTGCGTGTATGGGAGAACAAAATAGACAATTCATGTCTGCTTAATACTACCTAGCAACCTGTAATGACTGCAAACTGGTTTCACCGTATTTCATGATCTACGATCTCATATGTCAGTCACCTGGCACACAGTCTACAAGGCTGTAAAATATGGTTCCAGCCAAGCAACTGGATCCAGTCTGATCATGGCAGGACAATGTTGCCCAGCATTGTGGGAGTTAATACTAACTATTTTGGGTCAGTTTTTCCTGCCCGCCTATTAGTGCACTTACTGATAAATGTTTGAACAGCTGTTCACAATTGTGACAGTTTATTTTAAAGCAGCTACTTACTGTTAATACCAAGTAGTCTCTTTAAAAATAATTTTATCGGTGATCAAAATAACATTTTCGCAGGCATGTTACAGTGAACTGAGAGAAGCAGAAGTAAGTAATCTAGTTTTCAAAGAAGTAGCCATGCTATGTTTCAGCATTTATTATAAATTACATTTATACACTGCCTTTTCACTAAAAAAATCTTACAAACTTACAAAAAGAAGCCTGCAAACTTCTTAAAACAACAAAATCAGATAAAACAAATACAGTGGACCCTTGTATAACAGTTTGTATACCATAAAATTTGTACAACATAAAAATATTCCAGAGGTAGGGGAAATTTGCTGAACATAATCGCCTATGGGGCAAAACTTTACAACATAAAAATGGGATCACTATGTTTTCAATGCATTCCTATTGGGAAATTTGTATAAAGGAAAATTTGCTTAACATAATTTCATTTGGAACGAATTAATTCCTTTATACAAGGTACCACTGTACAGCTAAAAATCATAAATGTCCACCAACCCTACTGTAAAACCATTAAAATACGAGTAAGTAAATACATTAAAAACAATTAAAATGCGCAAAATATACAATTAAAATAAGAGGTATGACACCTTTAACAGATTTGTTCCAGTGTGGACTTTAAAAATTAGCTTTAGAAATGCCACCACAATTTGTTTTTTATTTTTGTTTTTGTTTTTAAATAGCATCTTGTGATTTTTTAAAATAAAAATGAACAATACATATTTGAACTTTGTAGTAGTGCCCACCCCAGCCGGAATAACATTTGTAGCATCTGGTCATTCTACTGGCAAAATGTAGCTTTCTATGGTGTCCCTTTACAAGAAGAGAGATACCTCTGAAAATCAGAGGAAAACTGGCTTATTGGAATCTGTTGCACGATTCAGGATTCAGCTAGCTTTCTGAGGCATGGTTCAGATTTGTTTGTTTGTTTGTTTGGGGTACCTGATGTACAATGTATTGTTAGTCTTGGAAGATTGTCTATGCCAGGCCTGCCCAACAGGTAGACCGGGTTCAAAAGTAGCCCGCTGGCCATCAATTTAAAAAGTGAGGGGATAAGTTCTCCACCCCTCCCTGTTCCATCCCAAGGACCACTATTGCCCCAGCAAACTTCTGGGTCTGCCAGCCCACTGTCTCAGCCAAGCGGGGTAGTTCAAGGGCCATGGCGCATTGAAATCTGTTCCCTCCAGAACAGATTAATTGGTTTTCAATGCATTCGTATGGGAAACCGCTGCTCTACTTACAAAAGTTTTTACTTAGGAGCATGTGCTCGGAGCAGATAAAATTCGTATGTGGGGGTTTTAGCGTAGTAGTCCTCAGGCACTTTGGGCCGGAAAAAGTAGACCTTGGCCTGTTCAAAGTTGGACAGCCCTGGTCTATGCCATTTGTGATGCAGTAGGTTTGGTCAGGTCAAATGGTCCTCAACAAGTTAATTCTGGCACTCAGCTGGTTAGTTTGTTTTGTGTAAAAGTAACACCAAGCTCTGCAAAATATTCCCATCAAGTCTAGTGCAGGAGGTTCATGTTTTTGTCCAGACATTTGCCGTTGCTTTGCAAATGCATCAAGACTTTGTTCTCATACACCCACATCATACATTTTTTTATTCTTGGGATGAACGTGAGTGACCCTGCGACAAAGTGACAAAAGACGGGCAGTTTCCTGAAGTTTACAATGCTGTTGCTGTATATTTTAATGCCAAGCCATTATCGGCTTCATGGACTTGGCTTGTGTCTAGCCTGGAGGGAGACGCTGAGTCTCATTAAGGACAAGGATCTAGGTTCAGGCAGGGACACTGGAAGCAAATTTGTTCTGGGCCAGAATTACAACTTGGGGTGTCTTATAGTTTAATCAGAAATTAATATTATAGTTTGGCACAGAGTCCACAAGCTAAGGAATATGATGTTTTTCCATAGCAAGAGAAAGCTATGCAGAGTTGTAGCCAACATAATTTTTGGTATTAAAAATTTGGGATATAGCTTGAAAGTAGAAGTAGAGAAGAAAATAACTTCTGCCTAATAAGGCTGTCCTCCAAAGAACTACTTTACACAACAGTGATGGCACTGGGGGGGGGGTGGATAGACACAGAGAGAGCAGAGGCTATTTCTGGGTGGTCAAGCTTAGCATAACACATTTTCTGAAACAAAAATCACGGCATTATCCATAATAAACTTTTGTTTTAATTGATTAATTTAGGTGGCTTTCCTTTTTCAAGTGCATACAGCAGATATTAGCCTAATTCACATTGCAATGAGGGAAATGGTTGTTAAGCAAGACAATTTTTCTACACAAACATTTCCATGATATTCACACTAGACAGCGAGATTGTTCTTGAGAAAATAGCATTTTTTGAAGCAATGAGGGGAAAACAATGAGAAACACCTAAGCCTCTTAGGGCCTTTTCACACGACCCCTAAGATCCGCTGGCCCCTTAAATTCGGACCAGAGATCTTAGGGGTTTGTTGCTCTTCCTTCCTCCCCACCACTCCGCACTTCCTTGCTCCTGTCTGCATGAGGGGAGGGAGGAAGAAAGAGAGGAAAAAATGCAGGCTCACCTCGGAAGCTGCCCGGAACTCCATGGTCCTAATTCCTTCTCTTCTGTTTGCTTTTTTTCCCTCCCAACCCTTCTCTTAAAGGGACGCGCTTAGGTGGGCGTGGTCGCACTTAATTTCCTGCAAACTTCGGAGCTGGTGGGGAAACAATTGTAAGCTCCGGAGCTTGCAGCCATTTGCTGCGGAGTTTAGGGGTCTTGTACAAAGGCTCTTAGATACAGGAAACCCTTATGCATGTTGTTGTGCGTGTAAATAGTAATCTATAAACATGCAAATAAAGGAAAAAGTGCCCCCCCCTGTTATTGGGGTTCCTTTTTATTGTAAACCTCCTGTAACATTCAAATGCTTCCTTCCTTCGCTTTGCATCTGCTTTACCAGTGCTGTTAGGAGTTTCTGATGTTGTACACTATTTCTGTGTTAATTGATAATGCGGTCACTATGACAACAAAACAAAATACTCATTTTACATTTTAGAGAGACAGAGTGTATCTTTACATTACACAGTTATAGCAGTTTGATTCTATTTTAACTGCTGTGGCGTCATGGAATCCTGGAATCTGTCGTTGGTGAGGTAATGAGAAATGTTTTCTACTAGAAGTCTTCTCTTTGGTGTCATCTCCTAAACTGCATCAGAGCTTTCTAAGGGTCTGAGAAAACCCCAAGATTCTGCTGGAAGGAGCCTCAGTAGGCTTATGAAGAGGATAGTAATATCCAAATGCATCCTTCTTCTACATGGATACTGTGTAGAAGATCACACTCCAAGGAATCAATGCCTCAAATTAGTTGAAGTAACTAGCTCCAGAGCATAAGCAGAGTGCAATGGAAAACTAGGGAAATAAAATACATTTTATGGCTAATAAATGAAGGATGAACTTGGGACACAATGTTGAAGGAAAGGAAGTTTAGGACAATACCTTTTTATTTTCTTAAATGGTTAAATAAAAGTTGCCTTGGGGAAACACCTATGGAATAAAGACTCATAAGCCTATATGAAATAAACCTGTGGATTGGGACCATCTGTAGGCCAAAAAATGAGGGAACTCCACAGGAGAAATTATCCTTCAGATTTTGAACTGCAGAGCCTGAGTTTCGCCCAGCTTTGCTCTAGCACTGCTTGACTGAAAAGCCTCAGACAAGCTGTGATCAGCTTTTGCCTGCCTGAGTTGAAGGAACAGAATGCGGTCGATGTGCCTGAATTAACCCAAACAGCCTTACATGTGTACAATCTGTATATTGCTTCAGTAAGATGTATTGAATTTCAGTAAGGTGTTGGTAGAGGAAGTTCCTGTTCCCCTAATACCTCCGACTTCCCTCTTTTCCTCTTCCTTCTCTGCCAATCTCCTGGCTGCAAAAAGAGTGCTAGTTTTGAGTTGAATGTACTGTTGTGTAATTCTACCAGTCTTCTAATGGCAATGCATCTTTTTTTTTCATTCTCTGTATTAAAAGATACTGGTACACACACACACACACACACACACACACACACACACACACACAAATAAGATCATGGTCATCCACGATTTAATCGTGCGAAGAGAGCAGGTCTTCCCTCGCCCAGCTTTGCCCTCCCAGGTTTCGCTACCAGCATGCGGGCATATTGGAGGGTCGGGGGGAGGTGTGGCCGTTGTTTATCGGGAGTCTTTTTATGTCAGCAAAGCCGCAACGTTGGTGTGTCCAGGGTTGGAATGCCTACACCTATTGGCGGGTCAGTGGGAGAGGTTTGGGATTGTGCTGGTGTACCGTGCTGCCTTCCAGCTTTGTCCCTTCCAGAGCTCTACGAGTTCATCTCGGTGGCACTGTTGAGGTCCCCCTGCCTTTTGGTGGTGGGTGACTTCAATGTGCATGCTGGGGCTGGCCTTGCCAGATTGGCTCTGGATTTCATGGAATCCATGGCATCCATGAACCTCTCCCAATGTCATCGTTCCCACACATAAGTCTGGGCATACCCTGGACCTGGTGTTTTCCTCCACATGTGTGGATTTTGATCTGAGGGTTGAGAACCTTTCTTCTTCCAGTTGCTGCCCCTCCTCGTGGGGAGCCCGGCCCTTCTTTTGGGCCCACTCCCGGAGGCTTCTGGACTCCATTTGGTTTTCAGAGGGCTTCGGGGGCTTTCTGGACAGTCTGGTCTATGATCCTATCCATGCCTTGGTGAATAGATGGTATGGGGATGCCACCAAGGCTGTCCACCAGCTCGCCCCCAAGTGCCTCATCTGATGCCAAGCTCACCCTTCGCCATGGTTTACCACAGAGTAGCGACAGTGAGCAATGAAGCAAGAAAGGAGGATGCTGGACAACAGATGGAGGAAAAAAATGGACAGAAAGGAATAGGGCTGTGGTTAAACTTCTGACCAGGTGCTTTGTCAGGGCAATCAAGGAGGCCAAAAGATCTTATGCCTCCCTGAGAATTGGTGAGGCCTCAAACCGCCAGGCTGAATTGTTCGGGGTGGTTCAGGACCTCTCCAATCCTGGCCAGCAGAGGCCTTCTCCTAGTGATATCACTACTAGTGAGTCTTTCACAGCCCATTTTAGATCTTAGATATAGGCCATCCAGGCCAATCTGGACTCCACTTCCACTAGTCCATCCCCATGATTTGCTTGCATGGCACCCCCTTGGTCTCCCCAATTTGTTGAGTTTGGGCCATCTGAGGCCTCCAGCGCGCTGGCTCACTGCTGGCCTGCTGCCTCTCCGTTCAACCCTTGCCCATCTTGGCTGATTAAGACCACTGGAGGGAGCATGCCGGAATGGACGGCTGCGATCACATCTGCCTTCTTCAGGGACAAAATTCTTCCCGTTCGCTTGAAGGCAACCGTGATCCGGAGCATTCTTAAAAGACCCGACTTGGCTGCAGATGATTTGTTCAACTATTGTCCGGTAGCCAATGTTCCCTTCATGGACAAGATGATCGAGCGGTTAGGCTCCAGTCGTTCCTGGAGGAAGATCATGTCCTGGATCCATTCCAGTCTGGGTTCAGGACGCAGCATCAGACCAAGGCAGTCCTGGTCACACTGCAAGATGACCTTTTGAGGGGGGCTGACAGGGGTTGCTCTACCCTGTTAGTCCTTCTCGATTTGTCAGTGGCCTTTGATACTGTTGACCATGGTATCCTTCTGGGCAGGTTGGCTGAGGCGGGTATTGGGCATCATGTTCTGTGCTGGCTCCAATCCTTCCTCATCAGCTGTGCCCAGAGAGTAGAGATGGGGGGGGTGATTTGTCAGCCCCATGGGTACTCCCTTGTGGGGTGCCCCAGGGGTTGGCAATCTCCCCTAGGCTCTTTAATATATACATGATGCCGCTGGCTGAGATCATTTGGAGTTATGGAGTCTGCTGCCATCAGTATGCAGATCATAATCAGCTCTATCTCTCCTTTTCCACCTCTGCAACAGAGGCTGTACGGATCCTTGACCCCTGCCTGGCCGTGGTAATGATTTGGACCAGGGCTAGCAGACTCAAACTCAACCCCGGGAAGACTGAGGTTCTGCTGCTCGGGGGATCTTCGGATGGGTATAGTGGCCCTCTCCCCAGTTCGGAGGGATTGACCCTTCGAGTGAGGAGTCTGGGCGTCGTCCTGGATCCAGCTTTGTCCTTGGAAGCCCAGGTGGCAGCTGTTCCTAGGGCAGCCTTTTTCCAGCTTAGGCTTATCACCCAGATGCGCTTATATCTGGACGTGGATTCCCTTAGGACGGTAGTGCAGGTGCTGGTGATCTTGAGGATAGATTATTGTAACACTCTTTACATGCGGTTACCTTTGACCCTTGTTCAGCGACTGCAGCGGGTGAAGAACGCGGTGACAAGGCTGGTGGTTGGTGCGGGCAGGTATGACTGCTTCACCCCCATACTGGCTCGCCTGCATTGGCTACCCGTTGCCTCCCAGATAAGGTTCAAAGTATTGGTTTTGGTTTACAAAACCCTCCATGGCTTGGGACCTGACTATCTGGAGGAGTGGATCTCCCAGAGGAGATCCGCTTATTTATTTAATAAAAGAATAAACCAATAATAAATAATGAATAATAATAAATAAAACCATTAATTAATTAATTAATTAATTAATTAATTAACCATTTGCTCACCTTATTTGCTTTGGGTGGCCACTCCGAAGGAGGTCCGTAGGGTTTCCACTCGTAAATGGGCTTTCTCGGTGGCTGCCCCAGCCCTTTGGAATAAGTTGCCTTCGGAGAATAGGCTGGTGGAGTCTCTGCCGGCCTTTAGGAAAGCTTTAAAGACCTGGCTTTTCGTGGAAACCTTTGGTGATTGGTGAGCGTACAACCATAAGTAGTTGTTGGTTGTATCATTTTGTCCCTGCCCTTCTTCTTGCCAGATTTTGTTGTTGTCATATTATTGTTTTTGTTTTGTTTATGATGGGGTTTAGTTTGGGTTTGTTGCATTTGCTCTTTGTTGTACACTGCCCAGCGTTCCTGAGGGAAAATCTGGTGATTAACAAGTAAGTAAGTAAGTAAGTAAGTAAGTAAGTAAGTAAGTAAGTAAGTAAGTAAGTAAGTAAGTAAGTAAGTAAGTAAGTAAGTAAACAAACAAACAAACAAACAAACAAACAAACAAACAAACAAACAAACAAACAAACAAACAAACCAAACCAAACCAAACCAAACCAAACCAAACCAAACCAAACCAAACCAAACCAACCAACCAACCAACCAACCAACCAGTCCAACTACTTTATTTAAAACCATGTAATTTAAGTCTGCTGCCCACATGGAATGTAGCCTTTACAGTATTTGTTTTGGTAAAACATAATTCCAAACATAGTGGTATGCCTTGACAAAGCCGAGCCTCTAGACTGGTCTCTAAAGGTAGTTGTGTCTTTTTAAGCATTCAAAAACAAACAATATTTGTCTTGTTAGAGCAACATCTGAAATGTGAACTTCTGGAGTGGTGGAGGCTTTCCATGAAATCCCAGATTTGGTTATTTCATTTGCTTCTTGTTACTGAGAAGGAGCGTGAGCATTTAAGGTTTGCTCCTGATTGATCTCTCCTGGGCATGTGAAATCCCAGGAAAAATAAATGATATCTTGGCAGAACCAATTGTTTGAAGTAGTTTTTAAGTACAGTATTTCTTCTCTGACCAGGAAGACAAATGAGCGAATGCTAGATCAAACTAATCTCTAAATCTCTCTAGAAGCAAACATGTCTAAATGGAGGCAATTATATTTTGAGCACATGATGAAAAGAAATCACTTACTTAATAACAAGATCTTCTGGAGTTCATTTATTGAGAGTCGCCAAAAGCTAGGAGTGAGTTTATTCAAACATAATATTGACAACTGGTTTGATGCTTTTATCCCACATTTTTGTCCAAGTAGAGCGGTACGTGTGGATATGGTGTGTATACTGGCTCCAGAATTCACTCTCTCAGAACAGATCATCCCTATAGATTAGATTCAAAACTAAGAAGTGGAATCTGTGCTGGAGAATGAATTAGGTGATACAGTTAGCACATCACTAGAACCAGGACTCTCTGAAGAGGTAAATGTCTCTCTCTTTATTTAACGCAAGCTTGCCTTGATTCACATTTTCCAATTTAGCTTGCTTTTGTTTTTTAATTCAGCAAAATATTGTTTTGCTTTTCTTTTTTCAGTCTGTTATCATCAGGTCATTATAGTTGGTTTAGTTGGACATTAGGACAAATACAGGCTTTATTTGCAAGTCTAATATCTTAGGTGTGCAGCTTTGGGTGTGTGAAGAGAAAAGGTTATATGAGGAAATACATATTTCCCCTAATTAATCATTTTATTCTCAGTTAGCAGAATCAATTTGTAAGAGTAAGCAGAGTTAAACATTCCTTGTAAATGGCAGCAGTTCTTCAGGTTTTTAGATGAGATGCCTCTTCCAGCCCTGGCTAGGATTTGAACCTGAAGCCATCTGTACTACTGTGCTATACTACCGAACCAGTGAGAGGGAATAAGTGACCTGTATCATGCTTGAGTTTGGTCTTCAAATTCTTTATTTGCTGTACTGTACCAGAACTCCTCTCACCTGGCACACACTACTCGAGTTCTATCTTCTTCCTTCCCTAAAAAGGAAGTCCACTTTCTGGAATTGAAAGGCTAGGGTCTGTACTGACAGGGTTAGTGGTGGTTCTGGGAAGCCTAGTCCAAAAAAGTAGTAGTAGTAGTAGTAGTAGTAGTAGTAGTAGTAGTAGTAGTAGTAGTTTGTTGTTGTTGTTGTTGTTGTTGTTGTTGTTATTATTATTATTATTATTATTATTATTATTATTATTATTATTATTATTATTATTATTATTTTGCTGCTCAAGGCAAAGAGCTCAATAGTGAGGATTTTATTTCTTCTGTCTGCCTTCTCTCTCTCTCTCTCTCACTCACTCACTCACTCCCATCTTCCTAATTCTTTGTCCCCCATCATGAATAGTGGTGGTCTAACCACAGTTTTCATTTCCTCCCACTGCAAGCCTGGAGTCCTTCTTCTCTCTTCCCCTTCGCCTCTTATTCAACCTTCAGTGTGGCCAAGGCAAACATTTTTAAAAGATTTATTCCAAGCTGCTTCTGACATTTGGCATTTGCATTAAGACCTCCAAGTCTTGCTTTCTTACGCTTCTGCCTGAAGTGCAATGAGAAATCCTGAATTCAGTTTTGAAGTCTTGTCCGCCCTATAGTATCTGAACAGATTCTGCTGTTTTATACCCATTTCTGAAGTATTTTCCACTGTGGAGTCTTAGGTAGCAGAGAGAAGGAAGTATATTAACTCTGGAATGGGTCCCCTCCCCGCCAGTTTTGTTTGGTCTATTTATATATACTGTGACACATGCCCTAGTGACATTCCAGCTGGACTACTGCAGTGCGGACTATGTGGGGCTACCAATGGAAAGTCTCAGGAAGCTGCAATGGGTCCAAAATGCAGTGGTCAGATTGCTGACCAGGGTGGATTACAGAGATCACATTACACCCCTACTGAAGCAGCTCCACAGGCTACCAATCAGCTATCGGGCGCAATCACAACATGATTGTTGTTAAATAGGCTGTGGCACTAGGAAAACAAAATATTGTTACATTAATTTTATTCATACTGCAGCAACTGGGATTTGTACTTTGATTCTACCCTGTTACACCCTCTACTTGAGAAATGTGTGTAGATTTGTCTTTTAACCAAATTGAGAACATCTACAGGGAAGAAGTGTCAGTTGGCCAGAAAAATCCCAAAAGGTGTGCAAATAAGTTTTTTAAAATAGAATAAAAATAATTCTACTTAGAATAATAGAATCTACCAGGCTACACAAAATGTGGAAACTTAAGCAAGGCCAGATCTGCTTAGCATGTAGATGGGAATTCCTAATAATTTCCAGCTAGGTCTAGGAAAGAATTCTGCTTGAAACCTTGGGGAAATGATGCCAGTCGGAGTTGACGATAGCCTGTATGGACTTATGTTCTGACTCGATATAGCATAGCTGTTATGGCCAGCCTGCTTACTGGTTTGTGGATGCTGTAGTGGTCCTCACGATAAATCACATTCTACGTGATAAGTGCTGGTGATGGTCTGAACCACTTCCTACAAAGCACGTGGCTTCTATCAGACAGGTACATTTAAATTAATCCATGAATAGTAGCAAAAGGTGGAATATTTGGTGGAATCATGGGAAGTGGCAAGACTAGGAATTATTCTTTTAACAGCCTGATACACCTCCCTTAAAGCTTGCTGCATTCTCTACTCTGCTATGGCACAAGCCAGAGATTGCCCTTTTGTAAGAAACAGGGCTTACGCCTGTAAGGAGAGGCCTGGTGGCAGTGATTTTCCAGGCTTAAACAGTTCCTCCTGCTGTTCTGCAGGTCCCAAAGGCTGCTCCAGGACAAATGGGTATCCTAGGGATCTCCTAAATATTGGGAGAGAGTCTCTAAGAAATGTTCTATTCTCCAGAAACAGTGGCGACATAGATGCAGCTAGTGACACCATTCTCATTGCACAGCATAAAGTTGCACCCACAGTATTTTAGGATGGTAGAATTTGCATTTTCAGGCGATACATCCATAGCTGTATGACATTGTCACTGTAAGCACTTGGGTACATAGGAATTATTGTTTTATCAGCATTTAAACTGCTGAACCAAGGCACTGGTAGACAGTTGTTGTCTCTGCAGGCATAGTCATTATTATAGATTGTTTGCTGTGGAGGTGACAGTTGCAGTACCAGAGGGGCTGTTGTTTGGTGTTGCTCATAGATTGCATTTCACAAGTGCTTTCCATTGTTATTCTGAATACCACAGCAATTTTAAGACTGATTATTTTGGAAACTATGTGGTTTTGGCATTCCACAAACCTACAGAAACGTCCAAACACAGCAATTGACTCAACGACAGGGGAATTTGCACACTTACTGCTCCCATCGTATTATACTGAACTGCATTTCGGTCCAGAGTTGGCACAGAAGTCAAGGGTAGGCGGAAACAGTGCTATGGTTTCAAAAGCAAAGGTCCTAATTAGTTTCATATCTTCATTTTTACCTGGTATTTTTCCTCTCTATGCCAGTGACTCTAAAAAATAAAGCTGAACCCAGTGCTCAAAAGATAAGGAAAGCAATGTGAAGAGTGAAGGGGAAAAACCAGTAGTTCAACCTCTGAAGGTTTTAAAATGATTTTCATCTGTGACCGGGGCAAAACTAAACCTTTCGGGATCTAAACCTTGATTCTCTAATCTTGGGAATTCAGTTTAAGGGGATATTAAGCTTACAGTCTCTCCCTCTTGTCTGAGATCTGAAGCTCTGAAAATCTCCTCACAAAGGCCATATTATCCCACTGACTGCTTTGGCAGCATGGCCCTTGTTCCTCATCTCTCTCTTTCTTGAGTATCCGCATTTTTTAGTGTTCCCCTCCTTTTGTGATATTTCTTATGCCTTCTCCCATTAGTTCTTCCTCTCTTACAGTGGTCTGGCCAGTGGTGGGGTTGAGGTTGAGGTCTGGAATCCAAAAACAAAACAAAAAATATTTTCCCCTCAGAGCCTGCTTATTGGGCTGGCTATTGGGATCTTGGTCGTATCAGCTCAGTTATTATCAGCCGGTTTCCAGACCCAATTCAGAGAAATCATGTTGACTTTTTGAAGCCGTTAAATAGCTTAGGAATGCCTTCACCCTTACGTTTCTGCTCAACTGAAGTGATCATTTTAAGATACTATTTCTGCTCCCAGGGATGCAAGCATTTACCAAAGAAACAGCTTCTCACCAGCAGGTTTATTCTTTCCCTGGAGAGGTGCACTGAGCTTCCTCATTATTAGCTGTCAGATTTCTCCTTCCGGTAGGTTTTGAATGTTTAATTTGTTCACTATTAATTATCTGTTCAGTTGCTGACTTGAAAAACAAATTCTGTTTTAATGTTGATATTTGCTGTGTTATCATTTGCTTGGATTTTTTTTTTAAAAAAGATTGTAAACTGCTTTGAAGACATTTGGCTGTTGAGCATTAGTTAAATGTAACAAGAAACATATTCTCCCTGTTAAGTATACATAAGTTTCCTTGCTGTTTTGAAGGGTATATTTGGGCAGTTTCCTTCTTGGCCATTGCAGGGTTCCGGTGCAGAAGTTGGATCTATGTCGTACATTCTTCTGGTCAGGCCATGTTGCAACTGGAATGTCTTGGAAAAGCTTCAGATACTGATCTGAAGTTAAACAATGGCATTGTTTGGTGGCTTATGTAATTTTTGTCCCATGTTTAAAACCTTGAGATTTCAATGCAAGTGTACTTCTGTGCTGAGAGAAAGCAAGTTGCAAGTCACATTCATATGCCACGCTCCTTTCTTGTGACAGGTTGCTGAATTCAATCAAGCCTGGATTGATTAGAAAGATCAATAGACTGCCAACACCCATTGCAGGACTGGTGAGTATCTGTAACTGAGATGTTTTAGTTGTCTTGTTTACATCCCCATGTTGTAGTGGCACTGCTTCTAACATCTGTTCTAACAAGGTAATATGAATGAATCAGTCTTCTAAAACCTGGGCAGCTGCATCACTGCAATTCATATGGATTCGGGTAAATTGTCTTGGGAGGAATTCCAATTAGGGCTGTCACCTGGCCAATTTTAGATTGGCCTGAACTTTTTGCATTACACAGACAGGATACATTTAGGGCAAAAATAATGGGGAAATGCAAAACTTGTGAAAAAAAGGAACTAGAGATGCAGACATCTGTTTTATATTTATGTGAATAAACAATACATAGGATTTTTCTCTGGGAGATTTAAGAATTCCGATTCCACTCTTGATTTATTTAGATTGATAGAATCATTGATAAATTAGCCTTAAGCAGATTACACAGAGCTTTGTTGTCAACTAATTATTGATTCTGCTGTCCCAACCTCCTCTTTAAATGTTTCCTTTGATTGTTTTATATGTCCACAATTGCCTTCTCTTCATCTCATGCTGGGTGGTTCATAAGCTTTTTCAGGCACGAGTTAAAGCATGCAGGGCTCAAAGAGTGGTGGGGACAAGCACACACACGTTAATTCCTGCACCTCAAGTGTTCACCCCTCCTGTAAGCCATGTAAATGTTGGCATTCTAATCATACAGGTTGACGTGACTTCCTGGAGGGGTAGGAACATGGAGGCAGGTCTTTTCTGTGTCTTTGTAAACAACAGCAGCAGCAGCAGCAATAATCACTCACTCAGTCAGTCAATCAATCTTAGAGCTAAAAATGTGGAAGGAGTTAAAGTGGGGAATCTAACTCTCAACCTCTGGCTCCACAGTCAGATACCTCAGCCACTATGGATCCCGTAACCTTTTGAGCTCAGCATCCTTCCAGGCTTAAGTGCCTCAACAATGCTGATACCTTGAAGTAGGGAACTGCTCCTTCGAGCTCTTCATTGTGTATTAGAATGCCATTTTAATGGGAACCACAGTGTAAGAAATAGTAGCAACTGATTAAATCCACTTGTCAGTCCAAACCAGAGTTGACCTCTTGAATGAACAGAACGTGTTAGGTCAACAGTTCTCTAAGTCTAATTGATTCGGTGGGTCTGTTCTAATCTGGACGAACTGTTGGATTTAGCCCAGTGTTATTTTATAAATTTGTTGAGAGGATTACTTCTGAGTTGACACATGGCTGCTCTGATGCTCTTCAAATATATCATGCCTAGAGTCTCCCTCCTCCCCCCAATGAGCTTTGAAAAAGCTACTTTAAATCGTTAAAGCAGAGGATAGAAAAGTCTCGCCTTTGGACCACACAGTTCTCAAAATCTTTCAGCCACCATAGCCACAGCTGCCTGGGAGATTCTGAGAATTTCACTCTTTAAAAGGATTTTTTCCCAAAACTCAGCTTTGAAGGATCGGGCTCTGATTCCAAATGCACATTCATTCAGGGTTGCTTCTAAGCAAGTGTGGCTTAGCACTAAAGTTAGCATGCCTGCATTCTTAATTACGTGTCCATCAATTATATACTGGACTTTCTACTGATTTACATTGGAGTGTATATCTAGCTACAGTACGACCCACACGTCTATGTATCAGTTTCATTTATCCTTGGTTTGTCACAGCCTTATACTGTATGCAACATACAAGGGCACCTTCTTGTGGTCTTTGTCCCAACCCCTTATTATAGCCTTTGTCCTGCCCCCTTGTTTACAGTGGTGCCCTGGTTTACAAATGCCTCGGTTAAAGTAATTTTCACTTCACAAAAATAAGTCCATTTAAAATACAGTGGACCCATGTATAACAAACAGTTTGTACAACATAAAATCTGAACAACATAAAAAATTCCGGAGATAGGTGAAATTTGCTTAACAGAATTGTCTATGGGGCGAATCCGTACAACATAATAATGGTCGCGATTAGGGATTACTCCGTTTTCAATGCATTCGTATAAGAAATTTGTATAAAGGAAAATTTCCTTAACAGAATTTCATTTGGAACAAATTAAATCCTTTATACAAGGTATCACTGCAATACCTTCATTTATGCATTTCTCTCTGGAAAACCCTGGTTTATGCATTTTCCAAAGGGCTTCATTTCCCAGGATTCTTTGCACCCTGTGCGGTTTCAGTTTACGTAATTTCTGGTTTACAAAGTGTGCAGCCGAATTGATTAACTTCGGAAATTGGAGTACTGCTGTATTGTATATAGATCCCCTCATAACTGTGGTTTCAGGCATCCATGGTAGATTATGGAGCCAGTCCCCCACACATACAGGAGTCCTGCTGTATTAAATTACTGGCCATTTACAAGAGAACAGTGCCATAATTTGATGGATTTTTGATAGAAAGCAGTCAAATGGCATTTGTTTGATTACCACCTACATCTTACTGAAGTATTTCCTCCGTATCCCATAGAGAGAACAAACACGGGGAGAAGCAAGCAGGACTATATGTTTATTCGTTCTCCCTCCCCATCTTTGCCATTAAGGACATAGCACTGGACATGGTTTTCATTCTCTCTCTAAGTTTTCACTATAAAGGAAGGCAAATGTTGAATATTTGTCCATTCTGTCAACACCTCTGCAACATTTCCCCTACCTTTGTTCAGTCTAGTCTCTTGGAACTCTGTAAGATACTCCAAGAAGTGGTCTTGTTTCACCAAGAGGAAGCCATGATTAAAACGTGCAAACCATGAAATGGATTTATTATTCGTTCTGTTAAGCCACAATAGATTCATCACAACATTTGCGTATTTTAATAATGGCTTGCGGTGGCTAAAGCAAGAATATAGGGCATATGCTGCAGTTTTTCTGGAAGCATATGCGATACTTCCGAGAGACTAAAGATAGGGAAGTAGTTTTGGGGAAGGGTATGTGTGAAACGTAGGGGTTGACAGTAGGGGACTTCATGGGGGGGCTGCCCTTGGAGGTTTTCCCTTCCTCCCTTGGGCCCCATCGGAAACCGAAAAGGGACGCGGAGCAGGGCCGTGCTCCGGAGTCGTTCATTTCCCAATGCCCGTTTCCCCCCCCCCCCAAAAAAAAGACAGATCACGCCAACCCTGGCAGGCAGGCAAACTCACCTAGCTGGGCATGCAAAGCGGAAGCTGGAGCCCGTGGGGGAAGTGCGAACCCATGAACGGCTGCCAAAGGAAAACAAAAGCAGCTTTAAGGAAAATGCTGGGCCTCTAAAGGTGATGAGGGTGTCGACTGATCTTTGGGCAAGTTAAATTTTTAAACACCAGCTCCCAGAATACCCCATGTTGCATAATTTAGTGGAAAACCTACCCGTACCTTTGTGCAGGCCCTTTATGAGGATGTGAAATGAAACGAACGACATTGTAAGATAGTGAGGATGTTAAGATATGAGGTGGGCATGACTCAGATCTTAAAATGCAGGATTTATACTGTATCCAGAATCCTGTCCCCATAACTTACACTTGCCTTGCAAATTGACTCCCTGCTCCGTTCATGGGCTAACCATATGTATGCTGGCTTGGAATCCAGCTGGAGAAACGTAACTGATGAACCCCATGTGGAGAACAAAGCTTCAGGGCTGCTCTTTCTCAGCTTTAAATCATTATTCCTTGCCGCTCTGCTGCAGACCTGCCTTCTAAAACAGCCCTTCTCAGTGGGGGCCTTAGCGCATTTGAAGGGGGTGGCATAGACTGGAAACAGTTCTTCAAACACCCTCTTATAAAGTTTATAAGTGCGTTATGCAATCCTGATTTGTTCTATATTTCTTTCATATATTTTTGGCTATGGACAAAAAGGCTGAGAATGACTATTCTAAAATAATGAGCTTTCCAGAACTTGGAATACTTACTTTTCAGAATTCATTGACTCTTCCAGTCATTGAGCTTGCTGAGAGTTGTAATATGAAAAAGTAACTTTTACAACCCTCGTGCCACCGACATTACAAGATGGATTCTGTGTGCTAACCCATTTAACTTAGGTTAATATTTCTGAAGAAAATAAACTGAGCCTTTCAGATGCTATTAAGAATATTAAGTAAGTAGAAGTTTAGGTTACCCAAATACAGACTAGGACCCAAGAGGCATTTGTTCAAATCCCTGTTCAATCATTGTACAGTATCTCATGGGGTGGTATGGAACTGGCAAAGCTATTCTTTAACTATCTTACTTACCTTGAAAGTAGAAATGGCAACAAAGTGCTTCAGTTTGGTTCCAACTTAATGACACATAACAACAAGAAAGTAACTGTGTCCGTTGCTCATAATATACTGTACTATGTAATATGCCTTAGTAAATAAATAAGAAACAAACTGAACGTCTCTGTAGCTTAGTCTGATACACTTGTTGGACTCTCCAGAACAAGATCTTGTTTGTTATATAATCTACCATTGGCTTGGTATAGCAGTATATAATCACAAGGATCTCCGCACTGAAGAGTAATATGCGTGAATCACTGTGCTGTAAAGGAATGGAAAAGTCCCAAGGAAAGTCAATGTTTTTCCATTCCCAAATGTAGGTTGATATTCTAAACCCTGGAAATTAGTTTTGCCTCAGTCTGTAGGTCCACTTTGGAAGAGCTGAGAATGTACTGGAAAAATACAAAGCTGTGACCGGTAAACCAAGGCAATTAATACTTGGTCATCTCTTCTTCTGTATGCACTATTATTAATAAATATTGAACAATCTAAAAAGGTTCAGTAAGTGCAATGTTGTTTGGGACATAGAAAGGTGTTATTTATGAAAAGTTGACATTAAAAGCTTTCAAAACCCAACAATTCTGAATACTGTGGAAAGTGTCCGGTGAACACTTTAAAATGTACAGTATTACTAGAACATAAGATGTAGTTGTCCGCCAAATACTTTGAGATATCATAAACTTCAAGATATTTTAAAAGCTAGAATTCCACACACACCCCAATCTACTGTGATGCAGATAATCCATAACACTGGAAACAAGTGGAAGCATATAGAAATTTCTTTATATAAATGAACGGTGTGCAATTCCCTATAGACATGATGACTCTCTATCCTGTTCTTTAACAGTACACATTGTCTGTCTGAAGGCTTCTCGCAGCTGATTTCTCCTTGATCTTCCTTTAAAGCAGGCCTGCCCAAAGTCCGGCCCGGGCGCCAAATCCGGCCCGTCAGGCCATTCTGAGTGGCCCGCGGCTGGCTGGCCCGCCCCTCCCTCCCCTTCCTTTGCCCCATGTTTTTTTTTTTAAATCTTTTGCCAACACTAACACCACCGGGAAGCTTTAGGGGCTGGGCAGGCCGGCCGGCCGGTGAGCAGAAGCTTGTAGGGCTGGATGGGTGGGCGAGGGGGCGGGACACCACCAGCAGCACCGCCGGGAAGTTTGTGGGACTGGGCCGGCCGGCCGGCCAGCCATTGCACACGCTGCTGCCACCAGCACCGCCAACAACTATGTGAGGCTGGGCGCGCATGGGGGCCACCACCACTGGCATCACTGGGAACCTTGTGAAGCAACCAGGCCCTGACACATTCTCGGCCACCAAATCTGGCCCTCCTTACAAAAAGTTTGGGCACCCCTGCTTTAAAGAAACCTGACGGAACTATCTGCTACAAAATATTTCTTTGGATCTGGGTGGAATTTAGGATAGGTCTATGCAGACCCATCCTACTAAGTTGTTTTGAAGAGTGGACCTGGATCATTCGTACTTACTTACTTGTCATTATATAATTTCTTGTGTTAGCAATAAAACACAAGGAAAGACACACAATGTTTATAGACTGAAATCTCACATGGGACTCATGGACAGAGGAGGCTGTGTAGTCTGTGGATTTGTTCCCAAATAGTACAGTATGACTCCTGCATCCGCTGATTCAGTTGCCCACGGCTGGTGATCAGCGGGTGCAGAGGAGGTCCGAGCCCAGCAGCAACGGGGGAAAAGAAAAGAAAAAAACTTACTGATTCCGAGCCCTCCTCGCCACTGCTGCCACATGCCAGCTGCCCTCCAGAGGGATGGGGTGGGGACTTGAGAGGACCCACCTGGCCAACTGGACTTTGAACTTCCTGCTCGAGTCCTGGAAGGTGGATCGGAAGTTTTGAATTTCCTGCTCGAGCTCAGACTTCTTGACTTCTGCTTGGGACCCAAGTGGGAAGTTCAAAGGCTGGTTGGCCAGGTGGGTCTTCTTAAGTCCCCTCCGGAGGGCGGTCAGCATGCATTGAGGAGGGTTCGGCATCAGTAAGTTTTCTTTTTTCTTTCCCCCCCCTCCTTGCTGCCGCTGGCCAGTGTTTGGGTGTGTGTGTTGGGGACAAAAAGCTTTTGGCCTGGCACTCCACCACCCCTGTTGCCACTATTATCCTCGGATAAGAGTGTTTGCTCTTATCCACGGATTTCGCTATCCGTGCGGGGCCCCGGAACCAATCCCCTGCGGATATGGCGGTCCTGCTGTACATAGGTGCTTTTGTCCATAGGCCCTGTATGATGTCTGCATTCCGTATGCATTTTGTGACATCACATAGCAACTTATCTAATCTCTCTAGAGCAGAGCATTAAACATTATCCTTCCTCATTCTCTTTGTCTTCCTAGCCATCCTATACAAACAGCGTGCAGCATTCTTATATGGTTATTATGCTATCATTGCTGTGTCTGCCCTTGTCTGCTATGCAGGAAAGAGCAATGCTTCCCCACCCTCCCTTTGGGCTCATGGTGGTTTATGGTCTTGAGAGAGCAGCTCAACTTCTTATTCCCCATCGTCTAGAATCCCAGCGAATGTTTTCATTTTGAAGCAAACTGAATAGATAAGATATATACCTTCAGATACTGCTTTGGGCCCAATGCTAATGTCCTGAAGCCATAAGGCTGCATTTCTGCCGGGGAGCGTTCCCTTTTCTCTGCAATTTCCTTCCTGTCTGAAGAGTGCCACTCTGTGAGAAAAGGAGTTACTTGTTTTGAACTTATCCTTTGTTTGACTGGGTTGAGTGGCACTTGCGGCAATTCTGCAGTTCCCTAGACCGTTCCTGTGGGAATTTAGACATTTATTTCAGAGGGTGTGTGAAAAATAAGTCAGAAATAATAGTAGGAAATGGCAGGAGCAAAGCTGAGAGGCTGAACTGTAGTTGCACTCTAGCTTATGCCTCTTCTTGGCATAAGCTAGAGCTTGGTTTCAGCTCTAATGAAGAAAGTCCAGTATACCACAGTATTGGCTTGTGTACATGACTTTGAAACTCTGCGTATATAGAACTTGGAAAGAATGTTCTTTCCATTAAAGGGTCCAGTGTTCTGCATAACCTAGGACTATAAATTACCTAAACCCTTTCCCTAAATAAGGGGAATGGTTTTTGTGAAAAAGATTGATTATTATGCTGTATTTTTCTTTCATGCTAGAATATGTTTAGCATAATAGATAGTAAAGAACAGATCTGAGGAAAATCGGGTGCTTATTAGATTGTTTGCTAAGGAAGCTTGCCTTGGCGCTACATTTTATAAGGTCTGGGGCGGGGAGAGAACCTAATTACAGAAGTGAGATTTGCCCATCTATTGAAAACATATTCTGGTATCTGACATGCTATATATGATTTTTGTATGACTTCTGTCTTTGTATCAGAGATCCAAGATATCTGCAGAGTGTATCTTCTGTGTAGCCATGTGTGTCAAATGTTAGATAAATTTAATAAATTAGGTACACCCCTTTCCTTAAAAAGTGGATGTGAAAAATACTGAGTATTGAGCTGTATTTTTATTTCATACTATAATACATACATTTATTTATTTATTTATTTATTTACTTACTTACTTACTTACTTACTTACTTACTTACATTATACCCCACCTTACTCCTTAAAAATACCTAAGGTGTCTTACATCATTACAATGTAAAAGGTAAAAACAGTAAGTATACAAAATTTAAAAGCATTTAATAAATATATTAAAAATTGTAAATAAAATCAATACTAAAAACACAGTAAAAATCTAGGTGTCAATAGAAGAATTTGTAGAATCCGTATTGTTGTTATGGGCTGTCAAGTCATCTCTGAGTCATAGCAACCCTAGAGCTCTCCAACTTCTGTCCTCGGCCACCATGCTCATGGTTTCTTTTAGGGAGTCAATCCATCTCATATTTGGTCCTCCTCTTTTCCTGCTGCCTTCTGCCTTTCTCAGCATTATTGTCTTTCCAAGGGAAATCCTTCTTCTCATGATGGGCCCAAAGTAGGATCACTCTATTTTCTACATTTTTTTTGCCTCTAGAGATATTTTGGGTGTTAGTAAATATACTGGCATATTATCAGCCCTTCTGGTTTTTTGTTTGTTTGTTTGTTTGATAAAGACCCTATGATGGCATAAAACAGATGTATTTTAGCCACAGCCATTGTTGGCCAATATCATATTGTAGAGCTCTTTCCATAAAGCGAGAATAGTGTTATTGTCAACTAGAGATTGGCAATAATTAAATAATTTATTTTGTGATTTGGGACAACTTTGTCTCATTGCATGCAAGTAATGTGTACTACTAAATTGAAAATCAAAGTCTTTAATCGGTGAATTTAAATAATCGTTCTAGATCCATAGATGGATTTATGAGCCTTGCGGTGCAGTGGTTAAAACTGCTATCCTTGCGTTCAATTCCAGGTAGCAGGCTCAAGGTTCACTCAGCCTTCCATCCTTCTGAGGTCAGTAACATGAGTACCTAGCTTGCTGAAGGTGGGGGCAAAGTGTAGCCTTCATAATTAAATTTCAAATAGCCCAGAGAGTGCTGTAAGCACTATGAGGAAGTATATAAGCAGCACACTTTGCTTTGCTTTTTCATAATGGGCATTTTCTAGAATTGTGTGGTTCCTTCTTCTATACTTATGCCTTTATTTTCCTTAGCAAAATAGGTGAAAAGAAACCCTGTTTTATCCTGTTCCATCCCTTCTCAATGTCAACCTCTCCTGAAGTTTTGACAGATGTGCTATAGTGTTCAAATATGGGAGTTTGTTCAAAAAGTAAATCTGACATGTATTTGTCTATTGTACATTAAAAAAAAATACTCCTGTGCTTTTTGTATCGGCCTCTCATCAACGTGCCTTTTTATCCACTGGGATAGTATCTGTTGAAGAAGAAACAGGCCTTCTCCTTGGATAAAAACATTGCTATTGACCTGGAAAGCCCTTACCAGCCTCTACTCACCTTTTCTCCATCATTATTTGTAGCTCCTTTCAGGTTGCTTTATACTCAGCACCACAAAGGAAAGAATCGCGCAGTTCTGTATAATGAGTAGGTTTGAATCAAAGTTCTCTGCCAGGCATGCCCCACAAGTATTTCTGTGGGTGAACGCAAACGATGGAATGTTAAATATTTCTATCAATGCATTGCAAGAGTTGGCTGTGTACTGTTGTGTTGCAGATTCTGACTTTACTAGCCAGTTATTCCCTGTGGTTTACCCTAATATTAACCTCGGAAAACTCAGCCACAATGAAGTCTGTGGTCAGGAACTGTGAGAAGCATGTTGACTTCTGAGAGGCTAAAAAGTAATGACTGGGCCGCTTATGCAAAATTCTGAGGACCCGTCTCATAGATCTGTTTTTCGTTCCCCTTTCTCTCATCTTTTTGAATTTGAAATGAGTGCTGGCCCTTGGCAGGACAAAGTAACCTTGCGAGCAGAATATTTTTGTGTTGCACAGTTGAGCTGTACATTCATGCCCGTTATGCGAAACGGACAGACGTCTCCAGAAAAGTTTTATTTGATTAGTCCTGCTTGGATGAGAACGGTAGGTGAGACTGAGATCCATTTCCTTTTCCAGTGTTGTATCAGGAGATTATACTTGGTGCAAACATTGAGGCATGGTTATGTCTCTGCGATCTTGGAAAAACACAAGGAAATGGCATTTGCAGGTTGAGTAGGAAGCTTGCATTTGGTCAACGTGAACCGTTGGCAGGTTTATTTGGCTGAAGCTTGCTCTGTAAAACTTGCTTACCCCTTTTTGGTGACTGTAGGCACAAAGTCTCATCTCGTGCTGATGGAAGTATATGCTCAGCCTTAGTACTGGAAAAATTTAACCATACTTTTATAACAGCTTTTAAATAATAATTGCATGCCTTCAAAATGATTCTGCATTATGACAACTCTTGAACTGCCAGCCATACCTACTTCACTGAGCTGTCCAGCCAGACTTTGTATGATTTGCACAAATGAAATGTATGTAGCAAGAGCTGCACATGGAGTACACAATAAAAAAACGACTTTGCTTTTTGGAGAGGCCTACATTTTATCTAGACTATGATACATGCCTTTGTAAGAACTAGTTTTCCTATCATTCTAATTTGGCAAACAAGCACCAAAACAAGAACAAAACCTTTCCCTACATTGAGCACTCCTCGTTGCACTCACAACATAAATCTAGTAAGGTATTTCTTTCCTATTCTTGGTCATGTGGCAAGCAAGCAGGCAGAAAAGTGAGCAGGGTAGCAAGCAATGAGGCAACCAACCAACCAGGCAATCCTTGAAAAGCCAACGGAGTGAAATCGTGTGGGGAAAATCCCTGCTGAATAGTAACAATGAAACCCTGTGTGTTTGCCTGTCAGACCCATTCAAATTGGCATTAGATAGCTAAAGATGACATGATATACTGATGTGGCTTCATTTGTCTCTAAAGCTAACTTACCCATGTGACAAGTATTTATCCCTTCAAATGAATGTTTTGAAAATACAAAGGAATGTAACTTATTATTACTTTTCTGGGTATGTTTTCTGTGCCTAAATATTTCTTTATTTGAATGGAGTTTTCCTGAAATCTCCTAATTTTAACCCGTGTTTATAGGTATTTTACTGCCTCGATCATGATAGGATTTCTGTTGGAGTTTTCCATGATGATTGAGCTGGTGTGTGGGCATGTTGGTGAGTGTAGCTTAACTTCTGGGCAGATCAGAAGCAAACAGAGAAAATTCACGTTTGTCTCACAGAGCGATTTTTCAAACCCGTAACCATAGTTAAGGAGTTTATTGGCACTGATGTTAACCATTATTTACCTCAATATTGATTTCCTTAAACTCAGATTTTAAGATGTAGTTTGAAGAGGGTGGGGTTAAAATAGAAGGCATTTCCTTTAGGGGTGGGCAAATGCCTTTAGGAGAGGAATGTAGGCCATTCCAAGGCTGGCTCCAGATTTATTTGCTGACCAAGTTTTCCCATCCGTTTGTAGGAAGCCATTGTCTGCACTGATTGATTCTGAAATGACCTTCTCTTTCCCTAGCTAGCTCTTTAGAAAATAAGCAAGAGTGGGAAAAGAATTTGTTTAGACTCTTTTGCTTGTTATTATTGCCCCTCTGATTCTCTTTCTGTTCCCTTCCTTGTCTCTCTCTTTGGCCTTTGTCAAATAATAATTTTTTTAAAAGGAAGTAGAATTGAGTCAGAAAGAGGTATGTGTGTTGATCTATGCCCCCAATTTACACAAGTTTGATTGTAGAGTTTGGGTGTCATTGTTTTTAATTGCAGAGAGAATATTGTGTCTGCAGAACATCACAGCTTTAAATTTGTAGCTCTGTGCTAAAGTGGTTGCAATCTAATATATGGTGATGCATACTGAAATCCCATTGATTAAACCACCCTTGCTCTGGATTGCAGCCAGGGTCTTTCACTCTGTTGCTTAGGACTGAGTTTATAGACAAAAATGAGAAAAGAAGGAATTGTTGAGTCATCTGACAGCAGCTGTTCTGAACAGAAAAGGGGCCTTGTCTGAATATATTCTCAGAGAAATTTTCTTCTCTGCCACCGGAGGTTTTCTTCTTCTTCTTCTTCTTCTTCGTGATGGATAGGAATACAGAAACTGGCTGAACAATGTTACATGGGGTGGAAATGCTGGGAGATTCTGTAGGATTAGCCCTTCAGAGATTACAAGAGAGTGTTTGTGTTCTTGCACAGGCTGTTAATTTGTGAGACTGTTCATAACTTTTGTTGGTCGTTTGTTCTGTTTTATATGCAGGCTGTTACACAGCAATAAAAACATGTTTTTTGTAGGTAGACATTATCTGTACATTTATGAATGAACAGAAAAGAAGGGTGAACCATGAAAAACAACAATAATTAGAATTTGGACTACTGTACGTAACTATTTCTAAATGTCCTTATTATCTCTCTGTTTTCTGCTGAAGCATATTCCTGCTACAGTTGGAAGAGGTACAAACAGAAGCTTTAAGGGAAATGGATAGCCTGGTTTTTATGTTCCCCACCACCTGTGAAATGTTCCTGTTTCTGTCCTCATTGGATTTCATAGACATGTGGGAGGACGAGATGGAGCAAAGCTGCTTTCTGTCTTTTTGGCCGTTACTTCAACAAGTATATTGATTCGAACCTATCTTGCCTCTGGTTTGAATTCGGTGGCGATCATGTGACTTCTATCCGTTTCCACCCCTCTTCTGCTGTACTCACGGGCAGCCTGTATGGCTGCGATCAGAAAGTAACCTCACGTTCTCCCTTCGCATCGAAATGCTACAAAAGGACGCCTGTAGTTTCAGAAAACAACCAGCGGGGTAAGCGGGACACGAATGAAATAGGAAAGCATAGGTGTTAGCAGCAGTGGGAAGCACTGGGAAAGACCTGAGAGAGCACGGGGGCATGATAGAGAATTATGACATCACCAATGGCATCATTGGCAGCCCCGCCGCCGCTGCCGCTACTCGGGGGGAGCGCCGCATGGCACAGCCGCCCGCCCTCCGCTGCTTGCGCGCTGCCTGCCCCGGGCGCCCTGCTCTGGCCGGGCGAGGCGGCGGCTGCTCCTCCTGCTCCCGCCGCCGCCGCCGCTACTCGAGCGAGGGAGTCCCCTGCTAAACTTTTGTGTTTGATGCCGAGGCGGGGGGCGGGGCGGGACGAGGGGAGGGCGAAGGAAGGAAGGGCGGGAGGGAAGAGAGGCGACAAGCAGTGAGCGAGCGGGGCCGCACGTGCCTTTGGGTGCGAATCGCGATGCGCATTGAGCTGATTCCCAACCCCCCGAACGGGAATCACTCGCCCCGGCTGGAGCTCAGTTAAGGGGGAGTGGTCGAGGCGACACCGCAGCTAGGTCGCGGGGACATGCGGTTCCGTTCTGTCGCTTTGCACCGAGAATGAACCTTGCCGCGCAGCGAGAGGTTCGGGAAGTAACAGCCTTTGTGATAGCAGGAGACATTCTAATCCTCCTGTTCCTCTCACTCATACTTACATGACCACAGTCCTCAGGATTAATTGATGAGTAGTGGACTGTTTGGATAGCTCTGTGATTAAGATGTCCGAATGTGAGGCTGTAGTTTGGGAGTTGTGTTGCTGTGTAGAACAGCCGACCTACACAGCTCCAGATGGCTCCCAGAAGAAGGGAATGGTAAACCATTTCTAAGTTGTCCATCCCTGGAAGACTCTCAGAAGAGTGTCCATAACTCAGAATTGACTTGACAGCTTGTTGTTCTGTTGTTGTTGCTGCTGCTGCTGCTGCTGTTGTTGTTGTTGATGATGATGTTGATGAAGATGAAGATGAAGCAAAGAGTTCACTCACTTCAAATACAGCTGCTCATATAGGGTAGGTCCTGGTTGTCTCTGTGAAGAAGTTACAGTCATAAACAAAATGAACTCTGAAAATATATAGCTGCTGTTATATTACACCATCTGAGAGAGAGGAAATGGACTCAAAGACCCAGTATTTGATGTGGTATGGAAGAGTACTAATAATTGCGCTGTGTACTATTGATGAGAAAAACTGGTCAGGAATGAATATGGGTATACATACAGAATCAAATAGTGTGTATGACAGTGTGAATGCATAATTGAACAGTTGTGCAAAGCCTGGGAACATATACAGTGGTACCTTACATAAACGAATTAATTTGTTCCAAAGAAATTCTGTTGAGCTAATGTTCCTTTATTCAACTTTCCCATAGGAATGCATTGTAAATGGAGTAATCCCAAATCACAACCATTTTTATGTTGTACGGATTCGCCCCATAGCTGATTCTGTTAAGCAAGTTTCCCTTATCTTTGAACTTCTTTTATGTTGTACAGATTTTATGTTATACAAACTGTTATACGAGGGTCCACTCTATTATGTTTGGTCCACTAAGGTCAAAGAAACCCGAACTCCTCATGTCTTAAATGCACACTTGGTCTTTTTGTGTAACTTCTGAAAATTGGTATCATCTTAGTAGTCTTTGTGTATTTAGTTGAGAGGGTGTATGTATGTGTTGCTGTTTCCATGCTTGCTGCTGCCCAAGTACCACATTAACTTTGTTAATGAATCCAGCAATGAAGTATATTCATAAGACAGAAAGGCTTATATCCTCCACATTCAGAGATCTGTAGGTCATTTTTATTACAGCCGTTACCACTGTAGAAAAAGCCCAGTCATCTTTCATATTACACAGGAGGTCATCTATTTGACAGTGGAGAACGGTTCAAAGTGGTGGTGATCGTCAGAAGCAAATGCACTTCTCTCCGGTGCTTCTCCAGTTTGCTTTTATATCCCTTTTAGTTTTATGCTGTAGATTTGGCTGGTTTAAATATTAGGGCAGAATGCAAATACTGTATAACTGTGTTTAGATAACAAGACTTTGGGGGCTTGGTGAACAGAATGCAAGAAACAAGCAAGCAAGGCAAATGATAAACACTTGGTTGATGGCAAAACAACTCACACTGATTTTGGCACTTGGATCTCCTGAAGGGGTCACAGAAAGAGCTTAATGAAGAAAAACATCGGATGGTAGCTGCTGTTGCTGAAACACTAACAGTATTATGAAATGCACAGCTTGAAATGTCCCAAGTTCTGCCTTTGTTCTTAGTCTACTAGCAATTAGATGTGTTATATATTTTTCTTCATGCATTTCTTGGTGATCTAATGTCTGATGCATGCTTGGCCACTGTGAATTTTCTTCCTTTGCTGTAAATGTGCAATAACTGAAGGCTTTAAAACTTATGCCAGTGCCTCCAAGGCATATTTGAGTTAGGGAAGTTCAGATATCCAACATGATAGCAAGAAATCATGGACATTAGTGTTTATACAAGAGGTATTGCTCTTAGATCCAGGATCCTGGCAATCTATTTGGGTTGTCTGAATTACCGCGCTGGTCAATGGGAAGAATTATCATCTGATGCTTCAACCCTAACACCAGCAATTCTTGGTCTTTGATCCATTGCTGCAGCTGACCACGAGATGCTACTACAGCCTAGCAAAAGATGCACCAAGGTTGAACCTCAGCACACGTGGCAGTTTTGTCACATGACAGAAAAAGTCCAGCCACATCTGGAGGGCCACAAATGGTGCCCCTCGGTGCTGAACCTTCAGGATCTGTCTGATTGGCTTGCCTCCGCAATGGCAAGTAGAGTTGGGCTGATCTGCTTATTTCCAGTTCAGTCACTTTTGCATGTCTTTAGTCATAAATCCATTCTTTCTCATCTCAGCCTGGGATTTTCAAAATAAAAATAAAAATTAACACTCAAATCAAATTTTTGCCTTAAGATGGACCTCCGCACCCATGCATATGTTAGTCTTCTGTTAAGTTGAGAATGTTTATTTTATTTATTTATTTATTTATTTATTTGACTTTTATACCACCCATCAAGCCCTATGGGTACTCTGAGAAGGCCTATATCACTGAAGGCTTTTGTGAATAGCGTTGTTTTTATTTGACACTGAAGTGAGATGAGTGTCAGTTCCAGTTGAGTCTCTATAAGGAGAGCAATTCATAATTGTGCTACACCTGAGAAGGTTCTCTGCCATTTCTCCTTTCAATGGATTGTTCTCTAGGGCAGAACCTGGAAGAGACCCTCCAGCAGATATTAATGATCAGGCAGGTACACATAGGGAGAGGTCCTCTCTTAAATATCCAAGTCCCAACCAGTTTGAGGCCTTATAGGTCATCAGCAACACCTTGAAGTCAGATTGAAATATTTTGTGAGCCAGTACAGTTCTTTCAGAACTTGAGATATATGGCTTGTTATGTTTTCCTGCCAGCAGAATAGCTATCACTTGTTGCTCTTGGCTGTAGCATTTGGTGTCCTATTCAAGGGCAGCATTACATAAAACACATTACAGTAGTCTAACCAGGATGTTACCAATGCATGAACTACTGTAGCCAGGCTGTCCTAGTCCAGGAATGGGCACAGCTGATGGGCCTGTTGAAGATGGTCCCAGGCACTCTGAACTATTATGTCCATTTGGGACTAAAGTGGTAAAGATGACTCAGGCTTTGTACCTACTCCCTTCTGAGGGAGTGCAACTCTCTCTAGAGCAGGTTGTTTTCCTCATTCCTAAATATATAGGAGCCACAGAGACTCCATTCTGTTGGGATTGAACTTCAGATTATTGGCTCTCATAGAACCTATTACAGCAATCTGGCATATGTGCATTTTCAGCCAACTTTGTAAACAAAGCTTGAGCTGGATTTCATCAGCAAGTTGATTATTTCTGTCCTCAAAGAATGGAATTACCTCTTTCAGGAGCTTCATACCGATATTGAATAGTAGGGGGGATTCATCCCTGTGGCACCCCATAACTTATTTGCTAGTGCCAGTGCTACTTTTTGGAACCAGATGAACAGGTGGGAACAGAACTGGTGCAACCCAATGCCTCTTATTCTCATTCCGTTGAACCATTCCAAGAGGATACCAAAAGCCACCAAGGGATTTCAGGAGGATCAAACAGGCTGCACCCCACTTTCTAGCAGGTTAGTTGGTTTTAGCATGTGACCAAACAAGAATCTCCTGCAGCAACCGAGTTGCTGCCTTTACTTACTGTCTTCTTTGCCTGCACATCAACATGTCTTGCTTCCTTCTGGAGACTGCATGTGATATTTGTGTTCTGGGCAGTGGTGTAGTGGAGCCAGGGCTCACAAATGTGAGGCCTAGGGAATATCTGATTATTATGAGACTGTGACAGAATCTACTACTAGAAATGGTCACAAATTGGGAAAAAAGGGATTTCTTGTGATTTATAATTTGTGAATGTTCACAACTCATGAATTGTGAATTTATCATTTTCCCCCCGATGAACTGATTTGTTGGTTCATCTTGCCTTGAAAGCTCTATAAAAAGCCTCCCAAAGGCATCTAAAGAGAGAAGTTCCATTTGGCTATCATCTACAATTCCTCCAAATTTGGTGAAGTGTGGGTTCTGGATGTCTGAGTGGTAGATCCACAAAGTGCATCCTTTCCAGGAAAACGATAAAGACTGCAGATGGCAAGGCAGCCCAAAAAGGACAAATCAAAAATTGCTTATTCATCAATTCATATCTGCATGGGGTTGTTGTATTTGATCAGTATAAAGCAACGAATTAGAGATTTTGAACATTTTTTTCTGATTCATTTTTAAATTCTCTATACTGTATCTACTACCCTCTCCCAGATTTCTGATTCCTCTGAATTTGATTGAAATCCTCCATACATGGGAAGTAGATTTTTCCCCAGAAACATTGTACTAGTACAGTACAGCTAATCCTTGCTGTTATGCAAAGAATCTGAAAGAGGTTTTGCTCCCAGTGGCCAATATAGAGGTGTTAACTTTGCAAAACAAATACATCTACTTCATTTGTTAATATGGACCAATCCACCTGCTTGCATTTTAAACTCTCTTTATGATAGAAATTAGCTGTGGGATCTTTCATAATGAGTACCTGAATTTCTAAATCTATCAAAACAGCTGTGCTTCTAGATTATGCTATTATTGTGATTTTTTTAGCCTTCCAGTTTGGAAAACACACTATAGGGAGCTGTTTTATGATAATGAATATATTGTGTCTGTTAACTCCCCTAATTAATCAGCAGCATATTCAAAGTAATCTTATGGAACAGCCCATAATTTCTTGCTTGTAGAAGAGTGGAAATTTGGAAAAGACTAGACTAAGTCTAGAGTTGGGATTTATTTTCATTTATTTTATACAGTTTGCTCCTCCCAATTCTTCCCTACAATTCTCTGACATAGAACTGTGTCAGCTTGTGTTGCTAATTTTAAATGAGTAGGCCAGCTAACAGTTTAGCAGTTCATGTAGATTAAATGATTTACAGTAATGGGATTCCATAAAATTTTGGTGGTTTGGAGCCTGAGGTGGTTAGTTTCCAAACAACAACTTCCAAACTTCTGTTGCAGCCAGCACAGTGTTTCTGGGAGCTGTACACACACACACACACACACACACACACACACACACACACACACACA
>JAHTLZ010000030.1:3550714-3567314 GCA_023846285.1 Phrynocephalus versicolor | reverse complement strand
ACACACACACACACACACACACACACACACACACACACACACACACACACAGAGAGAGAGAGAGAGAGAGAGAGAGAGAGAGAGAGAGAGAGAGAGAGAGACTTGCTGTCAATATTCATTGGGATCCAAAAAAGATTCCCTATCATCATTATTTGTTCATTGCAATATTTTGATAAGTGTGGTGGTGCAAATTCAAGTACAGTTCATCTAGCAGTGGGTGTAGCTCTCTCCCCACCTTCTTGGTCACAGTGGTGCATGAATTCTTCTCTCTCCTGCCAGCAAGCCAGCATCGGATTGAATTGGTAATTTGTTCCGGTTGGCCTCAAATGCTCCTTTGTCCATAGTTTTTATCTAATCACAAATTAAGCACTTAATTTTTCACGAATGCTATTACACAATCTCTTGAGCAGTACCCCCTCTTATTTAATGCTTGCTTTTAGACATATGAACTGGCTAGAAAACCTTACAGAGATCATGCAAAGGGTAGGTTTTGACATGGGTTATGAGGAACTATTTAGCCAAGGCTTCTCAGGAGAAGATCATAACCCCTTGGAATGTTTTTCTTGAAAGGACAAAAACAAAAATAGGAGGTGGTAGCAGAGGTTTGTGTTTCTTCTTCTAAAGGGAAATGTTTGTTTAAGCAAATGTGCATTGCAAAAAAATAATATTTAAAAATCCAGATTAAGTTATAAATCACCATTCAGTTGTGTTTTTTATATATTGTGCCATAATTGTGATGGGTGATTTTAGAAATTGCATTGGAGAGTAGAGAGTGTTAAGCAGCAATTAAATAAAGCTTTAAATGCTGAGGGATGTGATAACATTCCCTCTAATTCTCCATCAGAACTGAGTAGAAACCCTGCCCTGGGAGGGCAAATTTCTGGCTGTAACCGGAATTTGGTTGAACTGGTCATTCTATAACCTGGCTGCTTGAAATTTCCTATTGCTTCACTTTGCTGTAAAGTAAGGTCTGTGTTGATAGGTACTCTGGACTCTGATGATGAAGGGAATGCTAAAATGATCCTGTAAGAATTAGCTGCCAGAATCTGTCAGCTAGCATGGAGAGATTGCAACCTAAAATAGTAATTTCTCCAAGATCTGCCAGTAATTTTCACTTCAGTCTGTCTTAGTTTAATCTTACTCGAGGAGCCTTATCTCACGGGCACTCGTCTCGGAATGAGAAGCATGAGGAGCAGATTCCTGAGGCCAGGGAGGGGAATCTCTCATCCCGCTTAAATTGCAGTTCAGGGCGCGTGGTCGGGATGAACTCCCCTCGTCCCGCAATGGACGTGCGGTTAGATTACTTCGTACCGGTCCCAAGCGGGACCACTAACAACGATGAGATGGACGTGAAGTATCAGTTATTGTCTTTTGCCTCTCTCTCCTGTTTATTGGCATTCAGCAAAGGTGTTATGAATGTTTGTTGTGGTCCCTCAGATGAAGGAGAGAGGGATGTAGTTCCTGGCAGCTGGGCACTCTGCTTTGTAGATGTAAATGGAAAGTGGGTAATAATATAGGATTGCCATTTTGCATAAGGATATCATCATCTTCACCGTTAGCAGGCACACCTTTTGGGGTGCTATCCATGTTTTGTGTATGGCAGTGGGGGCTTTTTTCAGTACCACCTACTGTACTATGGTTTGTAATGAATTCACACTTCTCTCCTCTCTCCCCTGAAGGAACAGATTGGCAGTTGAGGAGTGCTCCTGAACCCAGTTTTATTGGGTTTCCCAAGTGATGGTAGTGGAAGGAGTCTATTTTGACATCCTTTTTTGGATAGTCTATGGTCATGTAGACTGTACGATTCAGCAGTGCAAGAGTTCAGCTGGTTCCTGGATTGTTTGCAGACTAAATCAAAGGTTCTGGATTTAACTTCATACCATCTAATTTTGAGGGAAATGAAAGTGTCTGCTTCTGTATGGCATTCCCTATTTGTTGATATCTTGTAGCAGTGAGACCTTGTCATCTCAGAATTGAGGCTGACCTTTATAGGCAATGGAGTCATTTAATTGGCACAGTGAATAACTTCTTGTTTAGAGCAGCACTTCATCTTCAGTGCCCTATGGATTTCATATGGTGATAAATGATTTAAAAGCACTTGGAAGACTAGGCTATATAGGCAATACCTTTATAGGCTACTTAAAAAAAAAAACATTGCAAGTTTTTGAGGGCAATACCCACTTTTAAAAAGTATGTACCAAAAGTCCAAACATGGCAAAAATGTGGTTTTCCAGGAAATTGTTCTTAGATGTTTTTCGCCAGGCACGGCTGTCTTCGACAAGGCAGGAAGCAGCAGGGCTGTTGTCAAGTTGCATCTGAAGTCAACAATGGGGTTTCACACCCCAGCCCTTCAAACAAAGGGACATCAGTCATGGCCACCCACCCCCCACACCTGTCCATTTGGCTCTTTGAGACCTACAAGTCCCTGTTTGGTGGGTTGGGGGTCGATGCAGAAAACCCATGTGCTCCATTTGGGGATTGGGGTAAAATTTAGTAAACCTACTAGGTATAGCCAATTGTGCCCAGATTTTTAAAAAAGGAATATTAGCTGGTGGTTGCAGTCCTGCCATGCTGGTGTTGAGAGTCCATGTGCCTTCTTGGTAGGTGGAGAGGAGTGGCTGTTTCTTGATGTCTTCATTGATCCAATGAAGTTAAAGGGTGGGGGGTGGAGGAGCAGGTCTCAAAGAGCCAAAGACTTTGTTTTTGTGGGGGCAACCTGGCCACTTGTTGTAAGCCATAACTATATTGTAGCTAAAGGCACTGTATAGGCTTGGGTTGTTAAAGAACAAAGACACACTCAAAAGAGACGTGTGTTTATGTGTCCGTGAAATAAAGAAAGAGCCACAGATTAAAATTCCCAAGCTGTTTATTGAAAGACTTTCCTTAGGTTGTTTTTTCTTAATATATATAACACTGGCACAAAAACCGCAAAGGCGTGAATGGAAAACATTTTAAATGTGGGTAAACCCATGCAGCAGAACAATTTTTGGTTTTGTTTGGTCAAACAAACTAGACCATGATTAGAGATTATTGAGAGATGTTCTTTGGCACAAGAGAAGCAGATGTTTAATTTTAAAAGAGGAATGGACTTTGTTGCTCTTCGCTTTGGAATTCGAGTAGGAATGAGTCTTTTTTGGCAGCGGTAGCTATTTTGTTGCTTTTCTTTTGGGAATATCGATTGGGATGGGTGTGATGGCTACTGCCAGGCCTTTGGTCTTCACACAAAGGACCTGTAGCTTTGGGGTTCAGCTGCAGTGGGGATGTAATGGATACTCTTGAAAGCTATGCTGTGCCTTTTAACTCACTGTGTGGTTGTCCGGCATACCAGACGCCATTGCAGTGTTTGTTCTTCTTGCTTGAGAGGACATTGAAACTGGCCAATAGCTCACACTTATTGGCTTGAAATGAAAGATAGCGTTGCTGAATTTTGTGGAATGGGTCGGCAGAGAACACAAGAAAAGGAAATGGAAAGGGATGGGACTAGTTGTAATAGTTGCAGGCACATGATTTCAAGGTGTTTTGTAATGTTTGCCGGATAGCAACATATTTCACATAATTCATGCTTTCATTTTTGTGCTAAAGTAGCTTTGCACTTTTGGCCACTCAGCATCTCCACACGCTTTATGGCAAAGGAAATTGGTAGCTCAGTTTCACCATTTTTTTCTCAAGCAGAGGAGGAGTTCTCACAAGTGGGCCTCAACATTAGTACTGCTCATAGAATAGCTTTGCTTTCCACTGGATTTTTGTTTCTTCACTGTATTTGGCAAGAAAAATAATTATAACTGCCTGCGAGGCTGACATTTTGCTTCTTCCTCGGGGCCTCTAGAGCATCCTAGGGTATGGTTGAAGAGGATCTGGTGGGGGAAAGCCACAAAACAATGGTGGGAAACTGTTGGAAATAATTCTGTGATGCAATAATACTGCCTTTGTCGGGAGAAAGGGGGGCTATAAACAAAAACAAAACAAAACAACAACAATGTCTCAGACTGTTTCTTAGAAAAATGGCTTCTGAAAAAATTGGCCAAATACTGTTATTCTTTGGGGTTAAGCATGATCCCTTGACCTTCCAAATGTTGCATTTTTGTGAGACCATGGTACAGTATATACATTTTTTGTATGTACTTCAGATACCTTCCTATGAAAGTGCTTATTTCCCTCCAAGTCCTTTAGCAGGCATGAGGGAAGGCAGTATAGAATTCAGTTCCAGAAACAAAAAAAGAAACCACTGTAGTGCTGTGACATCCTGCTTTGCTCCCACCACCACATTACACGTTTCTTCACCACTCTGCAGCTTCTGTGGCTGTCCACCCTCCCTGATCTGGAAAAAAAAAAAGCTCCATGGGAGGATTTATTTTATGACATCTTTGTCAGGAAGTGTGGGAAGCTATGATCTGCTAACCAACACAGAGATAATATTACTGTGAAAGACACACAGTCATCGACCATCTCATAAATAAGGTAAGCATAAGACAGCTGAACTTCACCCATGAGAATTTTTCCCAAATATTCGCCTTTTGACATTCTTTTCTAAGGGAAATTCTTCTCTACCAGATTGGTTGAGTATAGTGGCAGTTCCTGTGGAATAAATGTTTAGCACAACCCTGGTCTTTATTTCTTTTTTTCCCCCTGAGTTTGCAACAGACCTATTAAACATGGTGAAGATACTTCATTATTGGGCTGTTTGGTTTTACTTGACTTAAGGGTTCAAGTTTTCCCCTCTTCCTTTTATTCATGACCTCTGTCATCTTACCTCCATGGTAATGCTTGGAAGGGACCTTCACTGGACATCCTTGCCAGCCCATTGTCCCCCATTTTGGAAGAGAGACAGTAGTTGGCTGGATGTTTAGAACAAGTGTGATGGGCCACATCTGCTTCCTTCTCTGTTGACAAACATTACAACATGTTTCATTGCTCCCCCACATGCTGTACAAAAGCAAAAACACAGCAAACGGGGAAGCTAGTCTAGCTTTTGTCCTAATGTGCACAATAATGTTTTTACTTGTCAGTAAAATAATACTTGCCTAATTTTTATACAGCTGTTAAGTTGGTTTTGAACAGCAAAATGTTTCATACTTCCTCATCCTAATCATTTTCACATTCCTAACTAACAATTGTATCATTAGGTTTGTATCATTATAAATTGTAGCATAGAAATTGTATAATTAGAAAAATGGCAGATTGCAGAAGTACAGTGGTACCTCTGATAACGAAGTCAATTCGTTCTCAGAGGCAATTTGTTATCCGAAAAAATTGTTATCCGAAATGTGGTTTCCCATTGAAATGAATGGAAAACTGATTAATCCGTTCCAGACCTCTTTATAAAATGCACTTTAAAGGCTTACAGTACTGGGACACAAACCCCCAGAACACCCCACTGCAATGCAATGCAAACATGGACAAGAGAAACCAGCAAGATTACTCCAGCCTGTTCCCACCCAAAGTGCAATAGGGAAAAATGCAAACAAATAAACATAAGCAGGAAAAAAATCCAGCCCGTTTTTGCCCGCAGAGCAATGAAAAAGACTACAAACATGGAGAAATGAAACCAATAAGACTACCCCAGCTTCCTCCAGCCAAAAATGCAAAGAAAAACAGTGCAAAGATTAATAAAAGGTAGCTCCCTATCTTACCAAGTTCAAAAGGTCCAAATCCCTCAGCAAAACATGTCCAGAATGGCTCCAAATCACCATTAAAAACACTCTAACTCCTCCCACCCCTCGACAAACTATGCATCCTGTAATGCATGCAGTGCACACATGTTTTTGCAAGGCATTATGAAACATTTGTTATCCGAGGCAACCCATAGGGAACATTTGCTATCCAAGGCAGCCCTATACCTGGAAATTTCCATTTGTTATCTGAAAAATTTGTTATCCGAGGTATTCTTTATCCAAGGTATTACTGTAATTCCAAAATGACAAAAACAGGACTCTCAAAGGACCCAATAAGAAATATACTACTTGGAATTGATGGTAACAACCTATGTGGAGGTATAATAAGCAGCACTTTTTACATGTCATTCTCTGTAAGTGCTACTGGCCAGAATCCTGTTGGTGTTCGTGTAAACGTACTGTGGCTAATTGAAGCCTGGTTGAATGTTAGATTACACAAATGAGATGTATTCCACCAACTCACCAGTTAATCACAGTACGTGAACACCAATCAAATTTGGGTCACTGTCCGTATAAAACTAATTAATGTATTAACAGTGGTGATTCAACAAGTTGAACACTCTCAGGTTGAGATGGTAACAGACAGACAGACAGACAGACAGACAGACACACACACACACACACACACACACACACACACAGCCCTATTTCAGACAATCTAACATGAACAAATACATTTTCAGGCCTAATTTTCTGCACTCTGCAACAGACAGTAACATTTCTGTATCATCCCCCAATCCCAAATGTGGGAAACCTTCAGATTAAAAGTCTACTAGAAATATTTAGTGAATAAGAAGCATGTGAATGCCCACTCAGGCAGCTGAGATGGAGCAAAAAGTTGCATCAAAGAAAGCATATTTTAGCATCACTTGAGGAAGATGTGTTGTGGTCTAGCGAGATCACAGTAGACTTCAACAGTAATCCTCTGGTATGTGAGCCCTACTTCACAATAACACCAGGAGAAGGTACAACAATGTAAATGCAGCACATGTCAGAATTTTTACAGGAAGTAAAATAGGAGGGGGTCATATTAGTGATCTGAAACAATCCAGGCTTTAAGGACAGAGGTGTCTTGAGCAGAAGACTTTAAGGGGAACAAGGAAGCCAGGAATTGCAATGATTTTTGCAAGGATCTTGACTCTGCAGGACAAGTTCAATGAGTATGAGTCCTAAACTTTTAAGGCAGGAGTTTTGCAATGAGACTGTGAGGATTGTAAACTCTCTCTCTCTCTCTCTCTCTCTCTCTCTCTCTCTGTATGTGTGCTGATGTTGCTATGCCAAATGCCATAGCGATTAGTGAACTGATCACTGCACACTGAAATAATAAAGAGTGCAACTCTTGCGAAACTGTAGAAATACAGAGCAAACAGTGAGATTGAAAAGGAACAGATGAGCTTGAGAGGAGGGACAGTGTTCCTCCATAAGTCTTTGGCTTCGCACAGCGGCCGTTGAGAGTCGAAAAAGAGCTTGTGTTGGTCTCGTTCCAGATCTTTCTCTCTCTTGGCATCATATAGATTAAAGAGCATAAAATGCATATTCTGCTGTACTACAGATAGAAGCGGCCAGTCAAATTTATAAGTTCACATACCATAGTTTTACTGGTAGATAAAGCAAAGCATGCCACTTTCGTTACTAATGAAACGCCTAACATTTCACCCAGAAGTGGCTCGACTTTGTACCAGAGCTTGACTTATAGGGGGAAAAGAGTGAGCCTTTGAAGAAATCCTCAGGTCCTGCTCTGACTCCCCATTAATTAAGTTATGGTCACTTGTAGCCTTCAAACAGGAGATAAGAGGGGGAAAAGATGGAGGAGCAGAGGGAAGGACGGGCCTCATCTCTTCCACTAGCAATTCAGTACAGTTGGACAGCCTCAGATTTTCAGACCTATAACCACTTATCTTACAGCACTATACAAAGAAGAAAGAAATGTAACACTTCTGCCCAGAACTTGAAAATATCCAGTGAGGGCATCACCTGGAGCATTGAGTATAAGAGGCTGGCTTAGATTAATTCAGACCAGCAATCTCTCTTGCCTGCTAGTTCTAGCTGTTCCTTGGAGCATTTCTCCGAGGCTTTAGGCAGGATTCTTTCCTAGCTTGACTAGGTGATAGACTCACAGTTAGCAGTTTCCATGTGCAGGGGTTCACAGCTGTATTGGTTAGCTCTGGATCAGACTGGCATGTGTCAGAAAAGAGAAAGGGACAAATGTGTAGACTTCCAAGTAAGTTCCAAAAATGCAATCAGGTGCAAAAGGTCTAAAGCCACAGTCTGAAGCCGTCCAAGTCAAACCAATCCAAGAGTTATGCAGTCCAAAAGTCATATATAGCAAAGAGTCAACTCCAAAAGTTAAGGATACATGGCTGTCAGAAACCAGAAGACACACTGCTTCCAATGAAAACCTAGTTGAAGGGTGCATACTGTGTAGCCCCCTTTCTGTGGTGGTCAGTACAAGTGGCAAACGACATCAGGATAAGAGTAGCGACATATGACCTATCAAATCGACAGCCCTCAACAATAATTAGGAATACATTAGGATAGTAGATATGACATACCAGGGTGATTAATAACACACCAAAGTGGTTGATGAGGGCTGCCCGGATCGTTTAACGCTAAGTTCAAGTTTAAATTCAAGTTCAATTTCAGGTTGGGGGAGCTGCCAGGGCCCTCCCAACAATAACCACGTAGCCACTTGCACTTTCAGGACCCCTTGTGGGAGAAAAGAGCACCAGTGGCATCCTGAATTTAAGACAATAAATTGTGGCCCAATTTAATCCCACAAATGTGTCTCGACTCTTTATTCCCGGGATGGGTGGACAAAGGATACACGGCTGTCAGAAACCAGAAGACACACTGCTTCCAATGAAAACCTAGTTGAGTTCTATGAGTTGGAGCTGCCTGAGCCTCATCCTGAGTTCAGCTTTGAGTATTCAGCAATCTGGTTGGACAGCTCAACTGCAATATTTAACTAGGTGGCCTTAATGGGGGGGGGGACTTCATGGAAGGAAGGAAGTAGGAGACCCCATACTTTGGAGGAAGCTGCTATCTACAAGAGAGCATTCTTCTTATAGCTTCTCCTGAGCTTATGTTTTCAAGCTCTGGAGCTTGTGTGAGCTGGGAGGAAGTGCAGACTCTTTTGAATCAGCCCAAGTGCTTCCTTCTTCAGAGGGTCCAGGCTTCTGATTCTCTGAATGTTCTCTGTCATCTGGAGATCAATTCTCTTGTATCTCTGAAGATCCAACCATGCTATGCTCTGATAGGTTCTAATTCATCTTCATTGGAGTATTCATGACATTCTTTAATTAGTACACCACATGGCCCACAAATATGTAGGTTGGTGAATGAACAGTGGGAGAGCAGTGGTACGGAGAAGTGTGAATGCTAAAGAAGTATCTCAGGCCATCCCATCCTCCTCAGTCCCATGATTGTGGTGTCTTGCACAGATCATACACTATAAATAATATTTCTTAACGTTGCCTCCAAAGCTTTCTGTTGTCTGTGGCATGGAGAGGTGACCATTATATGCGGTCCAACTCCATGTATTTTCCACCCCATGATAACTTCTTGTAGCTGAAGCTTGAAGGGTATCACATAGCCAATGTAGCCAAATTAATTGGTTTTGTTAACAAAACTGTAATTAATGCATGCATCTGTTTCATAGTACAGTGGACCCTTGTATAACAAACAGCTTGTATAACATAAAACCTGTTACAACATAAAAAATTCCGGAGATAGGGGAACTACATAATCGCCTATGGGGAGAATCCGTACAATGTAAAAATGGAATTACTCCATCTTCAATGCATTCCTATGTGAATTTATATAAAGGAAAATTTGCTTAAGATAATTGCATTTGGAACGAATTAATTTCTTTATACAAGGTACCACTGTACTACTAAGTACTGAAATGCAGTCAAAAGACAGGAGAGGTCAAGTACTGTATATGAATATGTGTATGAATATCTGTAGGCTCAAAATAATCATAAATAGTGCTCTGCCAATAACTTTGACCATTTCCATGCAACATCATGGAAAATTTATTTATTTATTAAATTTATATAGCACTCCATCTAGCTACATGGCTACTCTGGGCGATTTACAAAGTTGAACAGATATCCAACAAACAATACAATAGATAAACAATCCAATAAATAAAAACATAATAACCAATAAAACAATATATATCAAAGCATCAAACAGGAGAAAGATGGACTAGAAACAGACAAAAATATAAAATGCATAACAGTGAATCATTAATAGCATATATTATATATTAATTAACTCCTTATGAAACTAAATTAAAGAGCAGGAGGCGAGATTCATGAGTCTTGTGTTTATCCTTCTTTGAGTGGCTGAAAAAATGGTAGTACAATAGTAAATTTGGAAGATGTTCCTCGTTAAATTTCGGCAGATGTTGCTCGCTAAATTTCCTGTCGCCAACTCTTCTGTAAGACCCTAAAATGCACGCTGCTGGATAGATCCATATCAACATATGAGGAGTACATCTTTTGCAAACCTAATAGTTCTTCAGTGCCGACACATGACCTTAACACCTCAAATATTTTGTATTCCCACTTAACATTCAGGAATAAACTTCTCAACAACAACAACAACAAATTTATTGATTAGCCCAACAGGCCATATCAAATACAGAAGAAGAAAAAAGAGAATGAAAAACAGTTAAAAACACAGTTAAAATAGTAAGATTAAAAATTTCTCATTCATATGTCAGCATCTCCCCTACAGGGAACACCAATTTGATCTATGAAGGTGGATCTTACCCTGGCAGCCTTATGTACAAAATTAGCAACACCACGGACAACCTGCACCTTGGAACTGTTGAGCAGGAAATCAAGCTGAAAATTTGTGTTCCAGTGGGCAGTTTTGACCATCAATTTTGATAAATGTGATTGTCTTAATGCTGTATAAAGCTCACAATCAAATAAAATGTGAGCCATATCCTCTATGCGGGTAGCACCGCATATGCAGGAATAAACTTCTCCTAGAAGGACTGTATATGTTCTTGTCTCAGATACTGTGGAGATGCAGTGGAGCTCAGAAGGAACAGAAGAACTGGAGAGGAGTGACACGTTATGATGTGACTCCTGCTGATCAGAAAGTTCTGGGGTTTCAATCCTATGAATCTTGATTGTTGCATCACTGAATGCATATGTGTTCATGTATCGCTCTTCATTGTCCGATCACCTCTGTGGCAGCCAGCAGCTCCCCTCCTGGCCTCTCATACTTGAGTTAAGCTTTGGAGAAGATGCCATGCAGTGACTCCTCACATAGAGCTTTTTCAGATCTAGAAATGCAGGCAGGTAAAGGACCTACAAAGTGATGTGTAATAGGAAAAAAGCAAAAATAAAAACAAAATTGCCACACTGCAATAATCTACCATCAAACGAAATTTTAAAGAGCCCCAGATGAGGCAGAAAAGTGGAAGCCCTTTTCATGAGAAAATAAAAGTTATCTGTAATTGGAGGTCAAATTATGGCATGGCACTAGCTTCCCCTTTATCCTGGAGCTGGATGCGACACTGCCGTGCCGGCTATAGGTCTTACAGACCAAGAGCTTAGTGCCTTCTGTAGTAAAATGTTTCTATGGTGAAATGTCCAAAATGTAGAATTTGGAAGGCTCTGGAGCAGATGCTGCTTCCAATCAACTGATATCATGCCGAGCCAAATGTTCTTATGAAGACATTTTTCTTGGAAACATTCTGTGATTTTTCTCTTTTTTAAAAAAACTCTCCTAAAAAGAGAAAGCTACTTTGCAATTAAAAAAAATACTCTATAATTTTTGTGTGGCTTCCTTTTTGCTACCATCACCACTACCCTAGAATGGCAATTAGTACAAGACATTGTAGGACAGGAGTGTCCAAACTTTTTGCAAGGAGGGCCAGATTTGCCAAGGTGAAAATGTGTGAGGGGCCGACCATTCAGCCGCATTTGCCCCCCGGGCCGGACTTTGGACAAGTCTCTAGGACATGCAAGGAGGAAGGGAGGATGCTGCAGCAACGGAGTCGGGGCGGGTAGGCTGGGAAGGTGGCTGGGTGGTGGTAGACAGAGGCAGGGAGGGCAGGCAAAACATAAAACTGCAAGCTGATGCCTCCATCCGGTATGGGGAAGGGCCAGCTGGCAGGGATGCATGACAGGCTGAGCCGGTGAGGAGAAGAGGCCGCGGGCCACTCAAAATTTGTAAATGGGCTGCATTTGGCCCCTGGGCCTGACTTTGGAGATGCCTCTTGTAGGAGAACCTAAATGGCAGCCAAGCTTTGTTGCTTGCTGTGCTGGAAGTGTGGAACATAAAAGTCCTTAAGGGGAAGAAAATAGAACTGTGCTACAACCACGGTGAATTTGTAGCCTCTTGTTTAACAAGCAACTGGAGTATTTCTACTTCTCTTGGAGAAATTTGGTGATGGTGTCCCACCCCTGTTTCTCTGTCTACAAGCCACGTTGAGCATTTCCTTGTTCATAAGTACATGGATAAATCAATATACTGTACTTGTTGACTGTTTCTTCACAAGTAGAATGTTGAATATTGATTATAGGCAAAATTCTTATAATAACCATGTAAAGTTTGTGAATGTTATTTCCTCAGTAACTGCTAGAATGTCTACTTCCAACTGGATCTATACACCCTACCAACATCACAAGTAGTCCATCTGAGGATGCTAATCCTGAAAGAGAAGATGAGAAACCGGGCCTTCTCAGTGGTTTTTCCTCAGCTGTGGAATAAACTCCCTTCTACAATTTGTCTGGCCCCTTCATTGGTGGTTTTAAAAAAGGGATTAAAACATTGTTATTCAGGCAGGCATTCCAAAATGTTATACCCGTGGACTCATCTGAGCTTAGTGAGCCTAATTTGATCAAGTCTGCCATTTTACATGTTTATTTCCATAAATATATTTGTATACTTTGATTATATAGTTCATGTGTGTTTTATTATTTTTAAGTGTCTGTTTTGTCCAGTTGTTGATGCTGTGTTTGTTGTAAACCATTCAGAGTGGCCCTGTGATCATGTAATAAATAAAATAATAAATACATAAATAAATATTGCTGGCGGAAGGGTAAGGCTGTGACATGTATTGAAGCCAATGGACTGAAGATGCATTTGGGAAATGTGTGAATTCCTAAAGTTCCAATAACCAACCAGGATGGTGTGGAAAGTAAGGTGAAGTACAACCTTGAGCATATAATCAAATAATAATAAGATTTGCTGTTTTTCCTTTAAGCCACACACATGTTAATTTCCTTAATCAATTGATTTTAAATTGTTTAACTTTTTGTTGTGTTTTAGTAGCACAATGGATGTAATTCTGTGTTAATGTTTGTAATCTTATTGATTTTTAATTTCTTGAATTCTGATTTAATTAATTTTTTAAATTTTGTTTGTTTTTAATCAGTTTTTGAGCTATCTTGGGCCCTAGGTTGCAGAAGCAAACAAATAAGCTAAGTGGTTTCTAAACAGATCTTGTAAATGATGAACCTTTGAACATTTTTAATAGCTTCACATTAAATTGATTGACATTGTGACGTTTTCCTGTGGTTGAGCCACATAAAAATGCACATGAAAGTGATTAGTGGTTAAAAAAAAAAGGCTTGCCTGCAGCCTTTAATGTCTGTAGGGCACACCAGCGCTCTTCTAATAGTTTATCCACAGTCATGCTTACTTGGATTACTTCTTCTGCTGTCTGCAGACTCAACAGCACATTGGGAGTTTGCCTTCAGACTCAATAGTTAGGTGTCCAGTGTGACCTTTTCCTGTAGTGTTTTCTTAGTCGCTTGTCAAGGGATGTGGATGAGAAGTGATTAAAGATGGGTGTAACTATGCAACAGGTAAATAGTTAATCATGAACTAGGAAAAATGTGTTTTGGATTACCCAGCTCAAATTCTGTTCAAATTACTGACTACTTAAGAAGCCCTCACACCCACACCTCCAAAACAGCATGACAAGGCGTAAGAAAAGCTACTGCCTTATTCCCAGATGGACTCATGGAATTTAAAGCTATCAGCAGGTGCTTATTCTTCATGCCATATGTTGCCTCCAGGATGATATACAGTGTGCATGTAATACCAGTTGCTAGGCCACAATAGGTATCACTCCCATCCTGCTTGTGAATTTGCCGTAGGTGTCTGATTAATGCCGGAAATAGGCCTTATGTCTCTGCAGCATCATCAAAACACCATGCACAAAAAGAAGGCTCATTCTATCATATGTGGTGGCTATGTAAAAAAGCACAAATATTTTCGAGTAAAATAAGGCAGATTTTGGAAGAAGTTCTCGGAAATTCTATGGAATTAAAACCAGAATTTTCCCTGTTAAATATAATGCCAGGTAAACTGGACCAACAGAAAGCGTATTTAGCCATATACATTGTAACAGCAGCAAGAGTTATTTATGCAAAACACTGGAAAGAACCAGTAATCCCAGAAGAACAAGAATTGATAGCAAAAATCCTCGAAACAGCAGAAATGGATAAACTGTTGGAATGGTTAGGAGCACCACGGAAACAGAAACATCAGGAAAGTTGGGGAAAGTTCTATTTGTGGTTAAAGAAAAAAAGATAATTAAGTTTGTATTTGAAACATATCAACAGCCAGAAACTTTTGTTTGTATATACTAGCTATTATATATAAGTCCTAATTGATATGTATAACTATGAAATATGAAACTGAAGAAGTGTAAAGTGCCTTGCCAAACCTGCACCCCCTATTTTCCCTTAAGCATACCCTTCCTTTCTAATCCCCTTTCAAACATACCCAACCCCTAATTTGTTTCTTAAAAAAGAATGTGGTATAAGAAAGACAAAAGTGCCTTGCTACTGACTTGTAATTAGCTTGGTATTGAGATTTATTGTGTAAGGATTATAACACCTTGGTTTTCGAGCATAATCCATTCCAGAAACACGGGTGTAACACCCAAAACACGCTTATATCAAAGCAAATTTCCCCATAAGAAATAATGGAAACTCAGACAATTTGTTCTGGGGCCCCAAAGATTTGTTCTGGGGCACACGAAATGTCAAAACTGACAAAAGAAGTTGGCTAGAAGTCCATGTCCACACCCTGGTTTCGGTATCTGGCTGCGGAATCTGCTCTGCTTGGGACTAACAACTGGATTTTACTGTGTTTTTAATGTGACAATAACAAAATGCAGTTTGTAGCCCTATACACATTTGACTAGTTATCCCATGATTATAAATGGTTCGAAAAATAAGGAAGTATGTTGAAAACAGATTAAATACAGTACAAATATAAAGAAAAGTAAAACCCTAACCTGCATTGTCCTTTGAAAATGTTTGTGGCTGGTGTGAGGGAGATAAGAGGAGGCTGTGCTGCCTGCCGGGACCCACAAGCTAGCCAACCTTCCTTCCTTCCCAGAGAGAGCGTGTTGGCAGACAGCCTTGTTATCTTCCCTTCCTCTCGCCTCCCTCTGCTTTGGAGGCTGTGTGGGACAGAGTCCTCTATTCCTCTCTCTCCCCTCTGCTTCTTGATGCTTTCCTGAGATGGAACATTCCAGGCAGTCACTCACAATCCAGCTGGGATGGGGGTGGGGAGAGAGAGCACACTGCCCCACTTGTGACATGCTCCAGTGCTCGTATTTCAAGACATCGCTCATTGATCAAGGCAAAATTTAGAAGAAATATTTGCTTGTCTTGCAAAACACTCTTAAACCAAGGCACTTGTAAAGCAAGATATTACTGCATTTCATAGCTCATGTATGTGTTAACATAAACTTGTCATGATAATATATTGGGGTTTGAGGGGGGAAGATCTATCAAGCCTCTTTCAGGTATGAATAGAGATTATGTATTATATTTCATATCTCAAATATTGCACATGTTGATTTTATTATATAACCAAGCTATGTGTTGGTTCCAGATTTAAAAGATTAAGGACTGGAAATGATCCAGATCATTTAGGTTAGCAAGAGAAAGAGAAGAGTGACAGCCAAAGAGGTGTCAAATTGGTTTGCTTTTTTCCCCCCAGGACAATATTGCTTTGTTCTTAAAAGGCTGCAGAGAACTGGGTCTGAAAGAATCTCAGCTTTTTGATCCAATTGACCTCCAGGATACCTCAAGCAGATCAGCAGTAAAGTAAGTGAAGCATCATTTGCATTTGTGTATTTGTAATCAGTCTTTAGCTGTGTGGTTAAAAAGAACTCAGAACTCAGAAGTGCAGTGTTGCTTCTGAGACACCACTTTTGTGGGTAATTATGTTGTGGGGTTTTCCCAAGTACAGTGGACCCTCCTATAACAAACGGTTTGTATAACATAAAATCTGTACAACATAAAAAAATTCCAGAGAGGAGAAATTTGCTTAACAGAATTGTCTATGGGGCGGACCCGTACAACATAAAAATGGTCGTGATTAGGGATTACTCTATTTTTAATGCATTCCTATGGGAAATTTGTATAAAGGAAAATTTGCTTAACAGAATTTCATTGGGAACAAATTAATTCCTTTATACCAAGGTACCACTTTAAAATAATATCTAGCCCTGGCTTTACATTTGGGATGTAATGAATAATGTTTTCTTACTACTTCTAAAGGATTGCTTTTCGATTGTTACTTCAGGGGATTGTTGGCAATTACTGTATTATGTAAAGTAGGTGTATTTACCTAAGCTATATTTTAAAAATGACAGCTAACTTAAAATGTATGTTGCAAATATTGGACAAAATCCTTTTCTGTTATTTTGCACTAGCATAACCTGCATAAGGTGGCAGAAGCATTTACAGTATTTTAAACTCATGGGGAGTTTCCTATCCTGCCCTCTCCCCTTCAGGTTCCAAGGCTTTTGAGGGATTCCTTTTGCCCTAGTGAAACCTTGATCCTGTTATGCAACAGGCTTATGTCCATTGAGTAACAAGTAACAGTAAAAAAAAATACTTATTTTTGTATACATCTGAAACATGTCCTGTAAC
>JAHTLZ010000030.1:3538752-3550319 GCA_023846285.1 Phrynocephalus versicolor | reverse complement strand
ATCTATCTATCTATCTATCTATCTATCTATCTATCTATCTATCTATCCATCCATCCATCCATCCTTCCTTCCTTCCTTCCTTCCTTCCTTCCTTCCTTCCTTCCTTCCTTCCTTCCTTCCTTCCTTCCTTCCTTCCTTCCTTGAGCCTAGAACCCTTGCTGTAGGTATAGAGGGAGAAGATGTTTGTTTCCTGCCTTGAAAAATGTACTGTTGGTGGTTAAATTTTGGCTTGGTGCGGCCCCCCCCCCCCCAAAAAAAGAGGACCTCTAAACTGGAATAAGTAATAGTATTGATGTTTGGATGAGTGCGTGGGTGTAGAATCCTATTGTCAAGGTTCTAGCTCCTTGAAAAGCAGAAAAGGAAGACTGGCATGTTAATATCCCAAAAAGCATGTCTATGATAAAGGAAGACCAGATGGGGGCTTTGAAAGGTCACATCAGAGGAATTCCCAAACTCTGAAACACCAGAATCCAGTGCAGATTATTTGCTGTAGTAATAATTTTGTTGAACCAATGAGAAGTCTAAATCCCACTGCTGATTTAAATATAACCTGAGGCTTTAAAAACAAATTATACGCTACTAATGAAATAAAACTATTTTGTTTGTTTTGCTTTGCTTTAAAAAACCCACATTCACATTTATGGCACTTAAAATCACATTTACTGTGCTTTACCCATATTATTAAGTAGGCAGAAAAACTAAGCATCTTGTTGCAGATTAAAGGGGTTTTCAAGATGGTTTATAGTACTCATAAAAGGATCCTAAAAAGCTGATAGCCCTGTGATTAAACCAGTTTATAATGTCTGATGAAAACTGTAGACAGTATGTCTCTGTGTTGATGAGGCAGAATTAGACCAGGCAAAACATCTCACCCTCATCCTCCCACATACACACTGCTGCAAATATTGTTACTCTGAAGCAGGAGAATAAATAGGTTTGAGTTTATTTGAGGTGTGTTATCTTTTGTTTTCAAGTTCAAATATGGTCTCCCATCAAGTTCCACCCACTTCCAAACTTTAGTGTCACAGTTTAAACTATATCATCCTGCCATTGGGTCATTTTCTAGAATGTTGTCTAGAAAATCACCAAAGGTAGACACCACCAATTGCTTGGTGCATTTCAGACTAGGAGACCGTTGTGCTGAGTACAGTATGAGTAAAGGGCTGCTGTAAGAAGTTGAAAGATTCATCTTTGTTGAGAATGCCCTGACAGTACAGTAGCACCCCTGTATCTGTAGATTCACCATCTGCGCATTCAATTATCTATGGATGGCCAGTGGTGGTGTGAGGGTCAGGGGTGGTGGCAGCACGCCAGCCCAGGCAGCACAGCAGTGGTGGCTGCAGAGGTTGTGCAGCCCAGGGCATCCTGTCCGGGACATTAATGGTGGCGGCAGAGGCTGCGTGGCCTGCGAGCGCCTGCCCGCATCATTGACAGTGGAGATGGCACAGCCTGCAAGTGCCCACTTGCAGGGGTGGAGGTGGAGGCTGCATGACCTGAGAGTGCCTGCCTACAACATCATCGGCAGTGGTGGAAGCAGAGGCCGTGTGGTCTGTGAGCGCCCACCCACAACACCATGGCAGAGTTCAACGAGGCGCTGTTGGGAGCTGTTGGGGCACCTCTGCTGCCCCAGTGCTGGTGCTGGTGGTGGGCGGGGAGGCAGGCCTGCCTTGCTAGGCAGAGGAGCACCTGAGGACCACCGCTTCTTCCTCCACTGCCTCCTCCTGCTGACCGGCCCACCAGGCCAGAAGGGCGACATGAGGGAAATGAAGTTGCGTACTGTACTGGCTGTCTCCTCTGCAGTTGTGGCGGTTGTGGCAGTGGCTGCAGCCTCAGTGGCGGTGACAGAAGAGACACCCACATGGCCCGCAGGAGTCCACAGGGCTATGCAGGTGGCTCTTCTGCCTCTATCACTGATGTTGCAGATGCACACCTGCTGGCCACACGGGTGTGTCTTCTGCCGCCACCGCTGTCACCACAACAACTGCTGAGGAGACAGCCGGTACAGTACGTAACTTCATTTCCCTCATGTTGCCATGCAGGCCTGGCAGTGAGGGCAGGGGCGGGTGGGGGTTTCAGGGTGGGAGGGGGATGGCCCGTTGCTGCTCTGTCACCCCCTCCCTGCCAGGGGGTTATTTGGATCCCCCCTCTTGAAACAATGGCCCGCAGATGTGCAGCTGCCTGTAACATCATTGGTGGAGGCAGAGGTAGTGGCCCCCTAGCACTCCACCACTACCACCACAGCCCCCTCACCACTGCTGCCACCCTGGATAAGAATGTTAGCTCTTATCTGCAGATTTTGGTACCTGCAGGGGCTCCTGGAACCAATCCCCCACAGATACAGGGGGGTGCTACTGCAGTTGAAATCTGATTCACTTTAGGATTAATGGAGAAGTTCTCATACTGATCTTCCCTGGGGTTCAGCTCCAGGGCAATAGAGCTCTTGGAGAAAACATTCATAAGACTTCTTCCCTGCTGACAGCCACACTTAACTAATTCTTGGAATTCAACCACTCTCCTTAGTTCTTGACTCCGTTCATGCCATTCTCCTCTCCACATACTTGACCCTGTCTTTCACTGACTCAGGAGTTTGGTACCATAATAGGTTTATTATAAAAGAGTATAACTGGTTATGCCTCTGAGTTCTTTTTTTACACACAGGACTCTTTAGCTTTTGGCCTGTTTTAATTTTTGATATGGCTACCCAGAACTTTCCAAGGAAGAAAACCTACCAATGTGTCCAAACTCTTGGTTTACCAGCAGTTCTCTTTTTAAAGCACTGATACATTAAAACCATTCTGGGTTGCCTACTTAAGCCAGCAGTCAATCAAACAGAAGGACCGAAAGAGCCATTATCTTCAGCCTGCCTTACAGGTCTATGCATTCCATTCAAGTTTTGATTCATGAAGGCAAAATGACTAACATTCTTAATATTGTATTTGTTTTTCTGTCTCTCCGGCAACTGCTCCCCCCTTTTTGCACATCTAGCATTCAGAAATGCATTCCCACCCATTATAGCAACCTCTGGATTTCACTCTGCAGTGTAAATGCTGTTATCTAGAGGGTCACACACTGTATTGTTTATCTAGAGTTAGCTCATGGACTTCTGAGGAGTCAAGTGTAAGCCAAAATCAAAGTAAATGAGCTGCTATAAGTAGACATGTTGATATCCTTCATAATCTCTGGTTCCTCATAGCTAGTTGTGATTTCCCTCAAACTCGTAATCCAGCTGTTTCCTGAATGATGAGCTGTCAAAGAACAGTAGTTTTCTGTTTAATGCTAACATTCCTGACTGGCGGCTCAAGCATGTGAACTAGTATCGTCAACATGAGATTCTGTGAAGTAGTTTTATACTAAACCCCATTGAAGCCCCAAGGTTTATGCACCGGTGACCCAATGTTAGATTACAGCTCATGTACTTGGAATGGGGTACAAACACGGTTGTCATAGGCAATAAAGAGCAAAACAGACCAAAAAAAGACAATGAAGGACCTCAAAACAAGCAACAAACAGGCAATATTCATTGTATGATCATTACCAGAATGATAAGGATACTTAGCATCATGCTTTGGTGAAATGTTAATAGTTCTTGACATGATCATTATCACCAAGTGTTGATGAGTTGATAATGATGATCCTTTGTAGGGTTCCCTAGGTAGAGCATAATTGGACGTGACTTACCATTACGCTCTTCTGACGTGTAAACTTGCCCAAGGCCAGTTTGCCCCCCCAAAAAAAAGCTCTTTTCCCTTCAAAACTGAACCCCGATTCAAGGCTCCATCTCACTAAGCTATCCAGACAGCAGTTCTTGATATATGTTTGCTCTCATCCCAAAAGATCAGCAAGTATTTCCTTGATTTAAATATTGAAATATGTCTATGGTCCCCTGTAGCAGTTATGACTATGGTGAGATTTGCATTTCCCCCTATCAGGCACTTAGCCTCTATCCTGGCATTGCAAAGTGTGTTGCTTATATACCGTGCCATAGAGCTTAAAGCTCTCTCTGGGTGGTTTACAATGTAATTAAATAGGATTCACATTAAAAAAGCAAAGTGGTCTACTTATATACCACCCCATACCACTTCAAGTAGTCTCTGGGTGGTTTACAGTTTTTAATTATAGTATGCAGGCCACACATTGCCCCCACCACCAGCAGCAAGCTGGGTACTCATTTTACCAACCTCGGAAGGATGAAAGGCTGAGTCAACCATAAGCCTGCTACCTGGGATCGAACCCCAGGTCGTGAGCACAGCTTTACCTGCAGTACAGGCATTTAACCACTGCGCCACGAAGCTCTTACGTTACCCCTACAACAGCTTACCAACCTTGGAAGGAAGGAATGTTGAGTCAACCTTGAGACAGTTACATGAGCCCAGGATCAAACTCAAGTCATGAGAAGAGTTTTCACTCCAATACTGCAATTTAACTACTGCACCCTGTGACTTCTACCACCACAATGCTGCTACTGCCACAACGTTCCTTGTATAAACAATAGTCTTGTGATATTCTTAAAATGGATCTATTTCTTGTAGCAACCACTACTTTAGGCAATGCCAGTCAAAAATATGCAGAAAGTAAGTACTTGGGATTGGTGGAAGACATAGCTGTATCTAAAGTGGGAGGATTCTGTGCTACATTGACCCTAGTTCCCAGTTTGCTTTTCTACTCCCCACACTTCTTTAGCAATTGTAGTAATGGGCAATGTGGTCCATCAGCACTCTTCCTCAGAAGAAGGCATTGTAGTTGAGGTGGGCATGTTTGCACCAGTGCTTTGCTGTGGCAGTGACTGACGCAGTTTAAGGCAATCTTGGGAAAGTAACCTTTTAAAATCAGTTCAGTTATGTATTACACTGTGAATTTGCGGTCAAAAGGGGGAGACTCTTGGATGTACTGTGTTCTAACGCCAACCGAAATTTGTCTGTTTGCAGTCAAGTTCTTCCAGAATTACATGAGCATTAGAGTTGTGGTGGTATTCTTATTTTTTTTTAAAGCCAGGGAGACTGCTGCAGCTGGCAGAGTTGGGAGGCTTTCTCATATGGCTTCGTAGTGACAGAGTTCAATAACTCCAGGATATCTAAAGTCAGGTTCAAAGAGTGACCTTGGGTTGGTCCCTCTCTTTCATCCTGACCTTCCTTGAAGGGCTCCTTTTAGGATAAAACTGGGAGGAAATTTAATGTATATTTTGCCTTAGCTCATTGTAGGAAGGGTGCCACATAAATCTAAATAAGTAGGAGTAAATGAACATCTGTGCAAAAGCCAATTAAAGAAAGAATGCATGAAACCCTGTCCAAAATCATGGGCTCATTTTGGAAGCTAATCGGTTAAGAAGACTTAACAGATCTGTCTGTAGTAATAAATCAGGCCTGCCCAACAGGTAGACTGCAGGCTACTGGTAGCCCGCAAAGGGTTCAAAAGTAGCCCGCTGACCATCAATTTAAAAAGTGAGGGGATAAGTTCTCCACCCCTCCCTCCCCCATTCCAAGGACCACTACTGCCCCAGCAAAGTTCTGGGTCTGCCAGCCCACTCTCTCAACTGAGCGGGGCAGTTCAAGGGCCATGGCGCATTGAAATCTGTTTCTTCCAGAACAGATTGATTGGTTTTCAATGCATTCCTATGGGAAACCTCTGGTCTACTTACAAAAGTTTTTACTTATGAGCATGTGCTCCGAACGGATAAAATTCATAAGTAGAGGTTTTAGTGTAGTAGCCCTCAGGCACTTTGGGCCGGAAAAAGTAGACCTTGACCTGTTCAAAGTTGGACAGCCTTGTAATGAATGTAATTTTTCATTGTCATTGTGGTAGAGCTTTTAGAGCTGCACTGTAAATCTAAACATTTTAATTGTTAAAGGTTCCCACTTTCAACAGAAATATAACCACAGTAGTATATTTAGCTTATTGAGATTAAATTAACATGTTCACTCTTTTCCACTAGGAACCCTCCTGAAAATGCTCATCAAAGCTCTACGTACATAAGACAGTAGTGTTCCATAATGGACGAGCAATAGTTGGCCTCCTCTTTGGTGAAATGCAGAGCAAGAGGTTGGAAAGAGGGTTTTTAAAAGACAAAAAGTTGGAGCTGCAGTTAAGACCCCAAAATGAAGAACAGTCTGAGCATCTATTGCCACCAGCAGCCCATTTGTTCTCCACTGCGTCACTGCCACTAGGTCACCTGCTGCAGGTGAGATGCGGTAGGTGACCCAATGGCAGGGATGCTTCTCAGCAAACTGTTGCAAATGCACATGTGCACCACTTCATGTGTGTTCAGTTGCTTTTAACTCACTGTGTGACATTACAGTAGGACCCCCGCATCCACTGATTCAGTTATCCACAGTTGGAAGAGGAAAAAATTAAATAATTCAGCAGCCACAAAGCAAGCTGTAAAGCAAGCTGTTATCACAAACAGCAGCTGTAAAACAAGCTATTGTCACTAATAACATCTGTAAAGCAAGCTACTCTCACAAACAGAGGCCATGAAGCAAGCTACTGTCTCAAAAGTGCAGTCATAAAGCAAGCTACTGTCAGGAAACAGCAGTTTGGGGTGGGTGGGCAGGCGTTCTCTCTTATCCATGGTTTTCATTATCCACAGGAAGGCCTGGAACCAATCCCCAGCGGATACTAGGGTCCTACTGTACTATAAGAATGTTGTACGGGGTTGGGGAGTGGGGTTGAGAATTCTGGGAGTTGTAATTAATAAAAAACTGTTTCCATGCTCTGATATAGACAAAAGTTCATTAATCCCACAAACCACATTGAGGTTTAGGGCAATGTGTCCTCTCTTTGCCCTTGTTTTAGCAGTGTCTTCGTTCTTTCAAAGAATACGTACTTTAAAGGCTCTGTCATTAGGTAATAGCTGTGTTAATTGTTGCAGTGCTGGGAACATGTTTCATGCTATAAAATGAATGAATGATTGCTCTCTGTTTTTCCAGTTGCTTTCATGTGTTTCTAACCAGCAGACGCATCCTGGGGGCTTTTGTTTGGGAAAACATGTGACCTACTGCATAATACAAGCTCTTGGAAAGAGTTTCTGCTTTCTGATATTTCCTCTTTCCTTTCTTTTTGTGTCCGCTGCACATCAAGGAACCAAGACTTCAGCAGAAAGTTAAAAAATGTAAGTACCTGTATTCACATTTGCAGCTTGCTCCCTCTGCCCTGTTGCCATTCTGGATAGTTTAGTTGCTGCAACCCAAGCCGGAAGCTCAAGTGTAGTTATGTGGTTGAAAAGAGCTTTTTGTATATAGCCATGCACTTTGTCTCTTTGCAATTCATGATCTGTAGTGTTGCTGTGGAAAGCTCTTTGCTCTAGCTTTGATTAGGAAATAATGTACTTCCATTGGCACCGGCAGCTTTTTAATCTGTCCCACAAATGAAGCAATTACTCATTATTAGTAATTATTTGCAAATAATAACTTGGGTTTCTCTTAGGTTAACAGATTTGTGCCTGAAACAAATAAGAAATAGCTCTGATGTCATAACTGTGATTGTGTTATATAAAAACTTTGCAAGACTGCCCTTTTCCATTGTAGCTGTACACGTTTCTTTGTGTGTTTTCCATCTAAGAGTTTAGTTTTAAAGTGGGCTTTTCTGCTCAATCATCCCATTGATTGAAACCAGCGACAACAGTACAGTAGCAGTTTTGGAATTATGCAGTGAGGAAGGAAATTTTACATTCAGCAGGTCGCTGAGTTAGATAAACTATTCCAAGCCAGACAAAACTTCTGGTTTTACTGTCAACTGAAAACTACAAAGGGTTCAAATTGTCCTTGGCTGACACCCTTAAACACTCCAGGGAAATGCCAGGACCTTTCAGTAATAACTTTTCAAGCCCATAATCATAGTCACAGGTAAAAAGGGCAATGTTATTTTATCCTCCTTTTCCTGTCATCAGCATTGTGATTGTTTTGCCTTCACCTGTGCATGAATGTAGAAGGGAACCTTTCAGAGTCATTTCATTTCTAGCTGCTGATGCCAAAGTGACAAAAAAGCGAAGCAAAACCAACATCTAGTTATACTCTAATGCATTGTGTTTTTAAAAAGGCAGGAATCATAATGCAGGTTTTTTTAAAGTCTTCTGTGCCAACAAAAGAATTGGTGAAACAAGTTTACCAAACAGGAAGCTATTAGTAAAAACATTTCACTGTAAATCCCAGCATAATTCAAATCTAGAAATAGCAGTAAATATGCTTTTACCAAACCCGCTAAACATTTAAAATAAGAGATGTTTGCTGAAACTTTGAGATGATGCTGTCAATCAAGGCAACATGGTGGAGTTTCACATTTCAAAGGTGGAGCTCTGACTTAGAGCAATAATTTAATAATTTTTAAGTGAATTATTTAATTTTTATTTTCTCTTTTAACAGTTTTTTGCCAGTTCCTTAATGAATGTAAGGAAATAACATAAGTGCAAAAAAAAGCAAATGGGCCATGCTTATTATATTAAATATTAAATACTTAATTTTTAACTGCTAATTTTATTTAAATATTTAACTGCTACATAATTGCAGTCCCATACATGCCTAAGGAATTCATTGAATTTAGGGTGATCTCCCCCCCTCCCAAACAAGGGCGCAAACACTGGTGTTCTACAGCACAATACTAAGCGTGTCCATTCAGAACTGCATGTAGTACTGAGTTCATTCAGGCTTCCTCTCTACTAAATATTTTAGAGTTGTAGCTGTAATTTCCTACAGTACCTGCAAAACTGAGTTGAACAGATTGCCTCCTATGTAAGAATTTTCCTGTTAGAAAGGCTGTACCACTCATTGCAATACTTTACACCTCCCAATTTTTAGAGAATCACAAGATTATCCCAAACATCGGGTAGTAATTCAACTAGACAAGCATCAATCATTGACCGAGTGTTGTCTAACACACTTCAAATGTTTTGGATATCAGATTCTATGTTACAGAGCTTGTGTCCTTTTGGCAGGGGAATGATTAACATAATAAAACTGGACTTTTTAGTTAGATTGGAATTAAAATGAAGGATGACAGCTCAAAAGATAATTCAGTTAGTGTCTGAATGCAAGGAAAAAGCAACACCCTGAGTTAACTTCCACCCTATCAAAACATTATATCAGGAAGCATGTTATAAAAAGGTTGACTTCCTAAGCAGTACAGTAGTGGAAACATTTTCAGTTCACATCATTATAGATGGGTGTGTTCCCCACCATCTCCACCTCACAATGAATTTGCTTCTGTGAGTGGAAGCTCCCCTGGTAATTTATCAGATTGTGATCTACACTTATCCCAAGCTGTTCACCTGAAGTTACTGAATAAACAGGAAAACTATTTTCTTTGATAAAGAATGAGGCTTAAGCTGAATGTGGAATTAATGAATGCTTTTGGGGAAAGATAGGGCCCTTAAAGAGTAAGATATCTGCTTTATTAGGGTTTGTATGTGTGTAGTTTCTTGTTAACTGCCATGGGTCTTAGAGTACCCGGTTTGGAGTTTGATAGTACTCTTAAATATATATTTCTCACAAGAGTCAGAGGTTCCGTGTAGCAAATATTTGGACGATAATAAATTCCATTCAAATTACTGCAATAAATTACATGTGGTAATGTCTTTTAAAAGAGTATAGAAGTTGTGGTTTGGCCAGGGTCGCTAGGCTGTTGGATAGATCTGGCCAACGCAGTCATATTACAACACAAGTTTACTCTCGATGTTATCCGGCAGTCCATTTCCACGTCCAATTCAGGGTGCTATTTTTAACCTTTGAGCCCCTAAATAGTTTTGGGCCTGGTTGCCTGAGGTCTAGACCCTAAGGTTGTCATCTGAGCTCCTTTCACAAATTCTCCCACTAAATGTGGTGATTAAGTGATGGCCATAGTAGAGAAGGCCTTTGGAATGTTCGGTCCATAGAGCCTCATTGGGCACCTCCTACTCGACAGTCCATTCATCATATTTTTAAAATCAATCATTTAAAGAGGCATTTCAAGAACTGGTTTTAGCACTTCTCGATCTTAGCACTTGTTTGCTGCTGGGTTAAATTCAGCTGCATTTTTGTTTCTTTGTTACAGTTTCTGTTGTGTGTTTTCAAATAATTGTTCAATTATTCTTATTTTGTTTTTAATGCACTGTGCTGTGCTCATATACTTGTTACTGAGTAGCCTCCAAGTGTACTAACCAAATGAATAATGGATATTGTTTAGAATTAATACATTTAAAAACAGCAGGGCTGGATCGATCCAGGGCATTAATGTAACATTCTGCTTACACAGTGATGAACCAGGTGCCTATGGAATCTCCAGATGGGGAATAAGAATGGAATAGCACCCCTATGCTTATTTGCCATGGCAATTCATATTTAGGAGCATACTTGACTTAATATTTTTATCATTTAAGTAATTTTATTGGGTTTTTTGGGGGGGCAGAGGAGGGAGGGTGTGGGGGAGGGGGAGGAAATACACTATAAAATTTACATTTAGTATATCAAGCCAAAAATAACGGTTTAACATGTTCACAAATCACCAAATAATATCACAATACTAATAAGTTTGTTACTTCTTGCCATCTTTTCCGGGAAATCTCATCGTAGTCTCCCTTTAGAAAACCGGAAAGTCTGTCGATTTCAATGCATTCTCTTATCTTTTCGTGGAAGTTTCTCTCTGTTGGCACTTCTGGTTGTTTCCAAAATTTCGCATACAGTATCCTTGCAGCAACTATTACATGATGAAGTACATATTTCTGGTCATATGAGATATTAACATCTACTATATTTAATAGAAAAAATTCTGGTCTAAGCTCTAACTTAATCTTCAAATATATTTCTAAAAATAATTTTACCATTGTCCAATATGCCTTTGCCTCTTTACATGTCCACCACATATGATAAAAGGTACCACTGTCATGTTTACATTTCCAACATTTGGGTGAGCAAGTATACATCTTAGATAAACGGTGGGGGGGGGGAATGCCATCTATAAAACATCTTTTAACAATTTTCCTTAAAGGCTATAGATTTAAAAAGTTTAACTGTATTCCACAAAGAGTCCCATTTGTTTAGATGAATAGAATAACCAAAATTTTCTGCCCACCTTATCATAGTATCTTTGACCAGATACCTGACTTAATATTGCAGTACAATCCATCATTGCACCTATTATTGAGCCTTATCAAGGAAATTACTTTTAAAGCGGCTAAATCTTGTGCAGCTGTGATATCTTATTTCAGTTTTTTACCCTTGTAGGGTTTACTGATTGCCCTTGGCTCACCATATGTAGCTATGAATTTACTCTCTTAGGAGTGACAATACGTTAATAATGTAATAATTGTGTTGGTCTATATTTATTTTATTCTTATTTGTTTACTATGTTCATTATCTTTGTCAAAGTAATATACTTGATATGGGGGTTATTTGATGATGGATCTAGATGTTTTCAAGGTACAATGATAATGTGAGTGTGATTGTGACATTTTGCTGATCTCTGACCATTAACAATAAATTTCAGTTTTCAATTTCATATCAAGCAATGTAATTCCTATGGTTGGTATGTATGTATGTATGTATGTATGTATGTATGTATGTATGTATGTATGTATGTATGTATGTATGTATGTATGTATGTAT
>JAHTLZ010000030.1:3526360-3536874 GCA_023846285.1 Phrynocephalus versicolor | reverse complement strand
TATCTATCTATCTATCTATCTATCTATCTATCTATCTATCTATCTATGGCCTTTGTACTTGATGGGACTTCACCCAATACAATTGACTGAGTTGCTATTATCTAGTTTTTAAGACATTCTGACATCAGCCCTTCAGCTGGCAATGGTGAGTAGATATGGGCACAAAACAAAAAAATTCATTTTGTTTTTCATTTTTTATTTCATTATAGAACGAAATGAAAAAAGAAGTGCCCTTTTAAAAATGAAATGAACTAAAATAAAAAAATTCATTTCATTCCATTTCATTTATTATTTATTTTGACAAGCACCATTTTAGCATTTCATGCCCATCTCTAATGGTGAGATTTGGGAAGCAAGACCTTTGGACACTAGTAAGAGAAAAATCTCTGAAGTTACTCACTTTTTCTTCTGGCAGGTAGTGGGTGGAATCATCTCTTTGATAACATTTTCCCTCCAGACACATGGTTCAGGGTGCTGAACAATTCTTATTTGCATGTGGGTCATGTTTGTTTCTTATTAACTAATCACAAAACAAAAGCAAGGTCGTTGGCAACAGGTACATTGACTCATGTTCATGGCCAGGGGTAAATGCCCATCTCTTTCCTCTTAAGAAAATACTGCCTCTCATGACATACTAACTGTAGACTCTTGTTTTTCTTCACAAATTTGAGAAATGCATGTTGCTGGAATGGAAGCAAATGTTGTGCGTTAAGGAGGGAAGAGCTCTTGCATGGCTCCTCTTTGTTTCCGCAAACAATGCGTAGAAGAATGGGATGTAGATTTTCCACCTGAGGCATCATCATGTGGTGGGCAGGATCAATGGATCAGAAAGCTGTACAGTCCCAGAATCCAGTCCATTGTTGATATATCCAGCCTGCCAACAACTTCATAATAAAAAACTGCTTCATAATCGGAATATTTCTATTTTTGTCTGCTCCACAATATGTTTGTAATAAATGAAACTATTGCAGAGAGAGATCTTCTGTGTGGTTATTGTGACTATTTTATTACATGTCTGTAGACTTGATTTTATCCAGATGGCTGCAATAATGGTTGCATTATGAAATGTCATGCTATACGTCAGTGATGGCAAACTGAGTGCCTAAACTGCAATTCAAAACCCACTAATTGTTCGCAAAGTGCCAATACAGCAATTGAACCTGAATACAGGTGGCTGTGAAGGAGTGATGCCGGGTGCCCACAGAAAGGGTTCCGAGTGCCACCTTTGGCACCCGTGCCATAGGTTTGTCAACACTTCTATAGGTTATCAGTCCAAATAATTTGTCATGATAGCAGTGTAAACAATGGCATTGAAGCAAATCTTTAAAATGAATCTGTATCCATAGGATGCAATTGTAAAAGCCACATTGTAGCTTAGGGGTCATTTAAGGAATAAATAAATAATACCTTACATTTAAGCTGCCTAGATGCCGTAAGCACATCCGATCTCACTTGATTTCGGAAGCTAAGCAGGGTCGGCCCTGGTTAGTACTTGGGTGGGCAACCACCAGGGAATACCAGGTGCTGTAGGCACCTGGAGTAGGATCTGGGAAACCACTCCAGTACTCCTGCCAAGAAAACTCCATGGACATGGAGTCACGAAGAGTCGGTCATGACTGTAACGACAAAACACACACCTTACATTTAAATGTTCAGAATACCTAGCCCACTTACACAGAAGGAAGGTGGTAGATTTCTTCTCAAGCTGTATAGCCTTTTTAAATAGATGACATGGCAGGCAATGCCTCACTGAACTAATCTACTATTCAAATGACAGAGCAACAAAATTGACAATCTCAGAACCACTTTTACAAGCCACATTCATTTATTCATTCATTTTACTCACTCGTTGTCTTGCTCTCTTACTCATTCATTCTTGATTTCAGTGGCTTGGAATTTTTTTAAAAAAGAAAACAAAACAATAGCTCTGGGTGGATTTTTGACATGTTTTTTATGCATGAAAAATAGTCTGTGTCATTGGATAGCTCATCTGATTTTCATTTCCACAACCGCTAACTTTTCCATGATAGTGAAAGAGACTGCCCCCTCCTCGGTCTTCTAAAACATGGCCATCTGCCAAAGGATTAAGCGCATTCTATTGGTATGTAAGATGTTTGTCTTTAGGGAATTTAGGAGAGATGTCAGATTGGTTGGGGAGGTGCTGTGCGGACAAAATATATCTTCTCTTAATAAATAGGGACTGGCTTTGGAATTCTGGTTCCATTCAAGTAATATATTGCATGAATTTCAATGCTACATAGTGCCTTAAATACATTTTACACATTTGTATGCTTTCTTTGTTTCCTGATTGACTTCATTGACATCATTTATAACTTGCAATTTCTTCACATTACCAGCTAGTTCAGAGTACAGAGGCTCTTCTGTACACTTTGTCTTCACAAACAACTTCCCCGTATGGTGGGTTGAGACAGACAGAGGGAATGATTGGCCCCACGCTAAAGTTATTTCAGTGGTAACCGGAACCTCTCAAACCTCAGTCTAACCAAGGGCAACTCTAGGAAGCATAGTTCTGCCCTCTTCTGCCCCATGGTCATCAGGGCTACCCTTTACTCTTCTGCCACCTTTAACAGAGACCAGTATTCCCTCTAAACTCTGCAGCTGCGTGGTTGTGCCGTGCTGGATCAGAGACTGCACATATGCTTCTGGTCCCAGCTGGAACTCCATATATACGAGCCCCCCCACCCCCTGCAGTGTTCCAGAAAACTACAGGCAACTTTGACAGAGAGCCATGCATCTGTATGAACCTGGGGGCCATATGTGATCATTGTTGTACATGTGGTCTAAGTGTGAGAATTGCTCTCTGCAAATTTTCTTTGTCCCTGTAACAGGCAGAATGATATATGTGCTTCATTTTTGTTTACAAGGGGATAAGCTAAGGGCTTGGTGATCGGATTTTGATTATCTTCAGATTTGAAACCCCTTCTTACACGGCATCTTTCTTTCTGCTACTGAGAGTCCCATCTCACTGGCCCTTGGGCTGTGGCCTGCTGGCGGTCTTTTCCACTGCTCACCTAAGAGGTTTCATACCATTCCTGTTTCTTCTCCAATAATAACTGGTATAACAGATTTACTCTACTGTGGAACTTGTCTAGATATCTTATATGGCGTCCACACATTCGCTCTTGGATTGAATTCTTTCTCTGGTATGTTTGGAGGTCTTTCTTAAGAACTGGCCACCTGTTCCTCCATGCTTAGAGACTTCCCTCTTTCTTCTTGGCTTACAACATATTGTGTAAATGTTGTAAATGATCTCCAGTTTGGCAATGCTTCCCTCCCACACCAGCTTGGTAGTCCTTTAAGTTGGACCTGACTCTCCAGATGATTAGCCCACCTAAGCACATGGTAAGGGACCCGGAGTATTATAGTCCAAATATCTCAATGATCAAGTTTTCCTTCCCTTCCTTCTGGAGTGATGTGTTGGAAGTTTTTAGGGGAGATAAAAAGAACTCATCTGTATGCATCATATTTACAAAGATTCCACAAAAATGAATAGCTGAAATGTCATTGGACTGTCTGTCTGTACAGAACTATATTAAGTCATTTGGGGTGTTGATTGCTTGCTGTGGGCAAGTGACCGTTTATGAGCAATGACACATAAATTCCATCCATTTCGCTTCATGCATTTTCTGTCTGGGAAGAATATGTCTGTGAAGATTCTCAGTCATCCAGGTGAGTTTATCTGGAAGTTGAGTCATGGCAACTGGACTTCCTTTTTCTTGAGAGATAGAAACGTTTTGCTGCTCATCCAAACAGCTTCATCAGTCTGAATACAGCTAGTGCGAGTCCTCCATCTTATAGTCAGCTTTGACCTCTTGTCACCCTGGTCTGAAATAGGCTCGTAAGATGGGAAGAAGGATAACCTTGTGAATCCTTTAACAGTTATAGCTGTACTTGCCCTTGCTAAACAGAAGAGTCCATGCCATTAAGCTTTTCCTTTCTTCCTACCAATTTATTTTAATGTTCTGTAAGTCTTTGGCTCTGCTTTTACCTTAACAGCTATTACTATCTCTGAACCTGACCTTAAGGAACACTGTGGGGCTTTTGGCAAAAATCCCTGCAGTGACCCTAATTCATTTTTGTCATTGGGAAGTCTGTAGGGTATTTGGATTTTGAATTATCCTTGCAGCTTTGGTATGCAAAGCTCTTGCTGATTTTTGTGCTGCTTTCTCTTAGTTGCAAGTTCTAGTGGCATTCTTGCTGCTGTTCCCCGAGATGTGCCATCTGGGAGTTGAGTCATGGCAACTGGACTTCTTTTCAGGGGATCGAAAGGTTTTGCTACTCATCCAAATAGCTTTTTTAGTCTGAATGTGTTTGTTTTGCGGAAGCAGCAAAGAGGCTGCTAAGCTGCAACCTGGGAAGGTCTTAGTCTGAATTTTGCTCTTTGGTAGCTGTAGATAGTTTGCAAGTTCTTTATCTTTAAAAATAATTTGCAGCCCCTAATTCATTAACAGATACCAAACATAAATAGATTGATGGACTCACGAGGAACTGGGTTCAAATCCCACTCAGCCATAGAGACTCCCTGGGGAGTGGAACTTGTAAAATCAGTACTTTAATATCTCACTTACCTTAAAATCCCCATTTGGGTTCCTGTAAGTTGGTTCTCATTTGACTGCACGTAACAATTCATTATTGTGTTCACGAACAAATGTAAAATATGCTGCTTAATTCACAACAGTATTATTTTTGTGTAGTTATGTATTATTGATTATTTTAATAATCCCCCATTTATCACACCCCCATTAAGTGTTCCTTTGTCATAAAGCACCCTTTCAGGAGTCTGTCAGTCATTGTTGGGTTGGGGCGAATCTCCCCTTCCTTCTGCCTTCCCTTCTTTCTCACTCCCCCCCCCCGGTTTGCTTTTCCTCTCTCCCTCATTTCCCTTTCATGCACTCTTTCCCAGAGGGAAACATAACCACTATCTACACATGCAGGCAAGAGAGCGGTCAGGGGAACTTGGTTGGTCATGAGCTCTCCTTCAACCCCTCTCCAGCCTCCAGCCCCTCCTCCTTTTGGCCCCTCCCTTCCATTCTATACACATTCTCTCTCATGTGGATCTCCTTCCTCTGTCCACCACCACCACCACCTTTCATGGCACTATCGTTTGTATTTTCACCTCTCCAGCAAAGTATATTGTTATACTGATCCCATTTATCAGGGTTTTGGTTAGCACTCTGTATTCTAGGAACATATCCTGAGCGATAACCAGGTGTTATTGTATAGTGATTTAATGAACGAACCAGTTATCAAATCAATTCTTAATATTGAGTAACAAAAATATTGATATTAGCACAATTCTTTTTCTTTAATAATATAGCATTGACATGTTAACTGATGTTCCAGTCCTGAGCTCTGTTCCTTCTTCTGTTCTCCATTTCTTCCTGTTTCTCGCACGCACGCACACACTTCAGAAGAATTTGGTGTCCCTGCTGAGAGAATCAGCAGTCAGAAGCATCACATTATTGCCATAATTTTACCTCTGGCTAAGGTGAAGTTGCCTCAATATTCCTGGAGAAACAAAACATTCTGAGGCTTACTTCATCTTTCTATCTAAAGGCAGTTTTAAAATTAACTTTTAAAAGAACAAACAATCAAAGCCTATGGATCCATTAATTTACATATCAAATATCAAATATCTATATTTCTTGAAATTATGGCACTGGGTAGCTTGCTTTACTGCCAAGGGGTTGCTGTAGTATAAATTAATTTTTTTAAAGTGGAACTACAAGAGACCCATGTTTGAAAAACAAATTCTTCATGCTGATGCTCTTATTGGCCAGCTGTTATTTGTTTCAATTTCCTGCTGAGTGGAAAATTTTGGTTTCCTTTCTACAGTTTGCAGAGTGACCTCCAGTTGATGTCAAGGTGAGGACCTGAAGTTGGGCATCACCCCTATGTTATGTAGTGGGAACCTACTACAGAACCTACTACATAACATAGTGGGGGCCCCACCTGCCAATGAAGGTACACCTAGATAAGGTGTCAACCTCTCAACTTGTCAACCTCTTGACAGGTTGATGCACAATGGCTTCCAGATTTAGGTACAGAACTCAATGCTGATATAATAGGTATAATAGATCAGGGTAAACATTTTCAGCAAACTGAGGGTAAAATGTATTGAAACATTTGTTGTCTTCTATCATCGGCTTCTTACCATTTCAAAGATACCCATGAGTTACTAAAAACCTGACTCTATACGGCTGCGTTCGGCAATCAAGGGGGCTGATTTATTCTTTGAGTGGGGATTTGAGTTTTCATGTCTGCCCGTTTTTCTTTTGCCATTTTGCTTTAGCATTATCATTCTGACTGTTTGTTAGTCTTTCTGTTACTTTTTCTTTTCTTTTTTTAAAATTTTGGGTTCCGCTGTTGGTTGTTCATTATTTTTATGTTTATTTTTTGGAACCAATTATTATTCCTTTGAAATCTGTATTGTGGAATTTTACACTTGTTAACCACCTCGAGTTCCCTTTTGGGAAAATCAGCCAGTGGTATATCAGTATAAAAATAAATGAATAAATGCTTTTTTGACCTTGATCGCTACACGTGAAAGTGATAATATTGTCCTTACCTGTTTTGATTAATAGAGAGAAGGAGAAAAAAGAACTTCAAAAATGTTGCCTTTCAACAAAGACACTTATTTGTGTTTGTCTTGGCCCCATAGTGTTGTAACTGATGATAAGATACTAGCTGAGACAAAGGATAATGTTCTAATAATGCAAGCCTTGAGGATGGCTTCCATCCTGACCTTTTCCCTTTTCTGGAGCTTTTCAGTGTTTTAGTATGTGCGGCTTGCACTGGAAAGAATTTATAATCACAAGGCTGTCAAAGACGACCATTGTTCTCACTGCTCTGAACATGTGGGTCAGCTACAAGTGCTTTCATATCCCCCAGAGCCAGGAGCTGGCAGCAAGCAAAGACCAAGACTGAATTCTTCACCAGCTTCGGGGAAGAGTGTTTTGCATTTTTTCCCCTGACTGCTGATTGCTTTGGGAAGAAAGACTTCCCCTCTTTCCGAATTGGAATTTCTCCTCAAGGTAGAGAAGGAGGCTGTGTGGAGGCTGGAGCTCTCAGCTTCCTGATTTCGGCTGAGCCCAAAAGCAGCTACAGCAGATTTTATTCTGCTGCTGTTCCAGCCTGAGACAAACAATACATTGAAGATCTGTTCAGGGAAGGTAGATGTGCTTTGCCTGTTAACTTAAACCCCAAGATGCCTTTGGCTGTATGCTTTGGACAATGGCCTGAATGATAAGGATATGGATGAAGGACTAGCCATGTTACAGGTTGATTTTTTTAAAAAAAATTGAGTATACTGTATATATAAAAACCTGCATATGGTTTTTGGGACTGTAGCCTGCAAAAGCTCCTATCATCAGTGGGTTAGTCTTTTACTGTGCCATAAGATTCCTTGCTGTGCTTGCTGCAGTGTACTAACAAAATGGCTCTTTTATTGACTGTAAAACTTTGCTTGTCTCAAACCTTCTTTCCAGTGCCTGCATAAAACTGGTGTGTGTTCTTATGGGTTTTCTTAGCATATTTTATTGGTCTTACTTTGGATTTCGCACCAGCCTGTCACTAGTCATTTGAAAGAAAGCCCTCTTGACTGGGGGAGGGAAGAGCATGTAGAAGATACGCCTTTTTAAAAAATGTTGAGAGTGACGGAAGAGAAGCATCACTGCAGTCTGACTTTGCTGTGTACCTGATTTGATTATCTTTACTGTTCAACAGTGTTAACAGTGCAAATGTTAAGCTTTTATTCATAAAAGAGTTGGACGTACACTGAGGCACGTCTTGCTTTCCAGGGTGCCCACACAGAGCACATACTGTATATCTGCATTTGGAGCCATGGTCTGCTCTGGATAAATTGATTGTTGCAATGTGAATCCCATAGCGTAAAGCCTGTACACCATATTTGATTGGAGGCAGCTATGGCAGACAAGAAACATACATGAACAAAGGGAAAGGATGCCTCTACCTATCAATTCACATCGAAAAACATTTGACTCTCTTCCACCTTAGAGGCTTGCACACGGGATATAGAGGGAATTCTTCGTGTTTGGTGCAGATGGATTTCTTTAATTAAAGCCACTTTCCCTTCCTTCCCTGATTAGGACACCGAGGATGTTGAGAGCCCCAAGCGTAGCATCCGTGACAGCGGCTACGTAGACTGTTGGGATTCAGAGCGCAGCGATTCCATCTCTCCTCCTCGCCATGGCAGAGACGATTCTTTTGACAGTCTGGATTCCTTTGGCTCCCGCTCCCAGCAGACCCCATCCCCAGATGTTGTGCTGAGAGGAAGCAGCGATGGTAAGTTGGGTTTTCCAGGTCTCCTGCTTAAGGGGACAAACACAGTCCTTTGGTGTGTAGTAGCTGCTCTGTGACGGCTGCTGCTAAAAAAATAAAATAAAAAAAATCTGGCTCCAGTTGCCATAACACAATGTGCCCTGGTCTGCTCACAGAGCAGGCAGGGAACTTGCGTTGAATGCTGATTTACGACCTAGGAGCTCTTTAGACATGTTTGCTCTCATAGCAGTTGCCATCTCTCTTCATGCGTCGTTATGGGCTCTGGGGGGAAAGGTTATGTCATAGCAGTCTGGCTTTATGAGATGGCCCTACTTAAGTCTGAAGTGTAAGGAGATATTGGACAGACACGGGTAATAAAGGGAGACCCAGTAATGATGAGAATGTGGGGATGCGGGAAACACTGTTTGGAATGCATAGAAAGTGGTGGTGGGGGGGAGCCATCAATTAAGTGCTAATCTAGATATTGTTCATGTATGGTAAAAGAAGAAATGTTGTTACAGTACTTTGAAAAGTAGTTGTCAGAAACTACCGTTCGTCAGACTTTGTTGACAGTCATGTAGTCGTGACATGGGGGTTCTCTCTTCTTAAACAGCATGAGTTTATCTCCGCTCTGACTGTAACTGAATGATTTTGAAGGGGGGGAAACCTTTTATTTGTTTGTTTGTTTGTTTGTTTTTGCATTTGTATACCGCTCCCATTTCCCAAAGGGAACTCTGGGCGGTTCACACAAAAGGTTAAAAACAAACATCAAAAGAACAATATAAAAAGGTACTAGGCAAGAGGCATAAAGCTTGACGGCAAAACAACAACAACCAACAACTAGGTACCACCCTAGCCATTGCCAAAGGCATCCTTGAACAGCTAGGTTTTAACGGCTTTCTTGAAGGATGCCAGTGAGGGAGACTGGTGTATCTTGCTGGGTAGCTTATTCCAAAGTGATGGACCGGCCACCAAGAAGGCCCGTTTACGGGTTGCTACCCTACAGGCCTCCCTGGGGGTGGCCACCCAAAGGGAGATTGCCATAGAGGAACAGGTAGGTCGGGCCAGCTCTGATCGTAGGGAGATACGCTCTGCCAGATAATCAGGACCCAGACCATGGAGGGTTTTGTAAACCAAAACCAACACCTGCAACGGGCAGCCAATGCAAACAGGCCAGAATGGGGGAGATGCAGTCAAACCTGCCCGCACCAACCACCAACCTGGCCGCCACATTTTGTACCCGCTGCAGCCGCCGAACAAGGTTCAAGGGAAGCCCCATGTAGAGAGTGTTACAATAATTTATCCTCCACATGACCAGCGCCTGCACCACTGTCCTCAGAGAGTCCCCATCAAGATACGGGCAAATCTGGGTGATAAGCCTAAGGTGGTATAAGGCCAACCTGTTCACAGCTGCCACCTGGGAATCCAAGGACAGATCCAGATCAAGGACGACACCCAGACTCCTCACTCATTCCGGCAGCTGGAGGGCGGACCCACCCAAGCTGGGAAGAGGGCCACAGTACCCCTCCGTGCCACCCCCAAAGAACAGAACCTCAGTCTTCCCAGGGTTCAATTTGAACCTGTTAGTCCTGGTCCAGTCCAATACTGCAGCCAGACAGCGATCAAGGGTCTGGACGGCCTCCACTGCAGAGGTGGAAAAGGAGAGATAGAGCTGCGTGTCATCAGCATACTGATGACAGCAAGCTCCAAAACTCCGGATGACCTCAGCCAGCGGCCTGATATAGATGTTAAAGAGCATTGGGGAGAGTGTCCAGGGGGACGACAAAACACCCCCCAAAGCTCACACGCTGAGTGCGGCCCTCCAGGAAGGAACGGAGCCAGCCAAAGGCCAAACCCCCAATCCCCACCTCAGAGAGCCGGCCCAGGAGGCCACTGACAGGTCAAGAAGGACCAACAGGGTAGAGCAACCCCTGTCAGCCCTCCTCAACAGATCATCCTGCAGTTTTTCATTTAAAATTAAAAACTGCTATGAGAAACAGTGTCCTCTGCAGGGTCACTCAGGGTGTTCTCAGCTGACTGGGGTTTTGGTCTAGCGTTTCCCAGTCCATGTTTAATGTTCTATAGTGAAGTATTTAATTGCTTCTATCTATCTATCTATCTATCTATCTATCTATCTATCTATCTATCTATCTATCTATCTATCTATCTATCTATCTATCTATCTATCTATCTATCTATCTATCTATCTATCT
>JAHTLZ010000030.1:3475188-3526350 GCA_023846285.1 Phrynocephalus versicolor | reverse complement strand
TCTATCTATCTATCTATCTATCTATCTATCTATCTATCTATCTATCTTTGTAGCATAAAAGAACATGCACAATGAAATCCTACAATGGTTAAGTATAATACCAAAGCAAGTTCTGTTTTCATCTTGAAGACTTCGGAAGAACAGTCTCTAGCTTAATTTTGTGGGGAGGTAGCTAGTTAGTTCTATGTTTGAAGGCAACCTACATTTATGTGTATAGTCTTTACATTTCAATATAGTCCTAATGACACTCCAACAATGGCTTTTCCCTCACTCACATGCTTTCTGTGTTTTTTCAATCCCATTTAGGTACCACATTAGTAAAACCAAAAGAAAGGAGTGCAGGATCTCTGTTCCACCCTGTCTTACTGCACTATATCCCAACTATGAACAGAGGGAAATGGTAGTTGTGATTTGGATAAATTTTCCTCTTTTCTCCTAACATTTGAAGTCAGGGATATCCCCCTAAGCCTATTGACCTCGAGTTCATTATTAGCTTTGGTAGATTTTCCTAAAAGATTCCAAGATGGCTAATAATATTGTGTTGGGTTCAGGGCTTTTCAGTCAAAACTCCAAGACTTTGACTAACAGGATGTGTCATCTGCTATCCATCTCGGGTTTCCCTTCACACTTAGCTGCAATCTTCACAGTACCTAAAAGTGATATTGGAAGATTTTATCAGAGCAGTATAATTTTGTATACAATTTTAGATGCATTTTCTTCTCTGTTTGCCCATGAGAGAGAGAGAGAGAGAGAGAGAGAGAGAGAGAGAGAGAGAGAGAGAGAGAGATGGGGTGGACCCAAATACTTGGATTTATGGTTTATGCCTAGGGGCCTCTCTCAATGCCTGTCTTCACATCAAAATTTATACCAATGGTAAAGAATTTAAATTCAAAACACAATTAGGATAATGACTTTAATATCACGAGTCGATAAGGGGGAAGTATTAAACCGCCACACCATCAAACTGAGCTGAGACTGGAATATGTCACTTTCCTTTCCCAATGGAATCGAAGGAGCAGTTCTGTGTATTATGTTCAGCAGGCAGTTGGCACTCGAGCCAACCAAACTGTGCCCAGGATCCTATCAAGTTTTCTTTCACTGGGCACCATTCCACTTCTGCATAAATTGCCATTATGAAAGCAACTTCTCTGTGAACAGCAATGGTTTTGTAAGTGGATTGATTGATCTCACATTACAGACAGGATATTGGCTTGTGTGTTTAGATATGGGGATATGATTCTACCACACCAAATGATTCTGATTATTTTTATTCTGGCACTTTTTGGTTAATTCTTTAAACTGGTATATGTTTTTATCCCCCCCCTCCCAAAATAAAAACCCCACAGGGAGAGGAAGCGATTCAGAATCCGACTTGCCGCATCGAAAGTTGCCAGATGTGAAGAAAGACGACATGTCTGCAAGGCGGATATCCTACGGTGAACCCAAAACAGTTGTGCCTTTTAACCAATACCTCCCCAATAAGAGTAACCAGACTGCCTATATTCCGGCTCCTCTCAGGAAGAAGAAAGCAGAACGAGAGGAGTTCAGGAAGAGCTGGAGCACTGCTACGTCTCCACTAGGAGAGCGGCCTTTCAGGTAAGGCCTTGTCTGTGGCTTCAGCAGTACCAAACTCAGCCAGGAGCCCATCCGTAGTTGACAAGTGCATCTCTCAGGTGGTCAGGACAGGCTTGGGTTTTGATTCTCTGTTGTATGGTTAATTGCTGGATAGCAAACACACTGAAAGAAAGTGTGGCCGGGAATATTATACAGATGACACTGTTATTCTTGGTTTATGCAGATGGATTTTCAAAATTTCTTAGTGAGCTTTACTATACGCTATGGATGTTGTTTTGAGCTACTTCAGTGGGGGGGTTTAAGTTAAGAAATTTTGTCTTTAAGTTAGTATGATCCAGAGAGGATAGCTGTGTTAGTCTTTTCAAGAATTGCAGACAAAAATCAATGAAAAACAGAACAAAACAAGACAAGACACAGAAAATCTGGCACCTTAAAGACTAACTTTCATATTTTAATGTAGTGTTTCGTGGACATGTCCACTTCTTCAGACCAGTGCATAGACTTGGCTCAGATGCTGAAGTGGGTAAGAGACACACAAAAGGGATCCTTAGAGACCTTCAGAAATTAAAATGGGAGTGCAGGGATTAGGAAGCCTTATTTTAATTTAAATTAATTATTTCTGGTGCCGAGATCTGATTTTCAGTAGCATAACTTTACACAATAGGATTTTGCCCTATATCTGAAGGATATGACTGCATTAGGATCCTGGTTGAAGAGCTGATATTTGTGGAGTGTGATTCTCAACTGTGCATCCCCGGCAAAGAGCCAGTCTATGTGAGTCTTGGAGAAACATTACAGGTCCAGAGCACCCCCAGAAAAAGGGAAGGGTAAACTACCACTTCTGTACACTTGATATCTGGAAAACCTTGAAAAGGGTCACCACAAGTCAGAACTGAGTTGATGACACACAATTATTATTGTTATATTAGCTGAGCTTATGTCCCGTTGGCAGCATGGATTCTAATGGGAATGAAATTTAACTAACATACTGAGTTACTCTGGATTAAAGACAACATGTGCGCACTTGAGTAAAATATGATGTGATATTGTCATAGGCCTTTACATTCAAGTTGTAGAACCATGCTTTTCATTAAATATTTGCACTTAAAAACAGAACTGTATCTCTCCTTTTAATACTGGAGAAATGTGAGCCACACGCATTGTCAGAAATACCAACAGGAAAGCAGGCAGTAGTGCTCTGTATAATCATCCTCCCTATATACCCGCATAGCAAAAGCTATCCTGAAACTATTGAAGAAGAGCAAGGCGAGGTACTAGTGCATTCTGAAGAGGAATCCTCAGGGTGCAGTGTGGCCACTACAACCCTCCCTGCGAAGGATGTTCAAAGACATGTGACTCAAAGGGATTCATCTCCTACACGTTCTGCAAGAAAAGCCGCCAAGCCCAGAAATAACGGAAAAGACCCCGAAGAGCTCAGGAAGCTAAAAAAGCTCGAACAGGCTGGTATTAAGGTCATGCCAGCTGCACAGCGTTATGGCAGCAGGTTAGCTCTGGTACCAGGGGACTTGGTGTACGCATGCGCCTTGTGTTGAGCATTTGTCCTGCTTTCCGGTTCTTTCCGGTTTTGATGTATTCCTGTAACAAGTTTTTAAAAACCTAATAAATGCCCAAATCATTTGCTCCTCACTACTCATTACGAGGCGTTAGAACTTAAAAGCTTGGGAATTGGGGAGCTGTGCATTGGAGTGTTGTGTAGCGTTAAGCATCTTTCGTCCCTCAAAGAATGTTTGCTACATCTTGATGGGGGTGTCTGGTGGTGGGGGGAGGAGGAGGCCTTTTTATCTCCAGTTTTCTTGGCTGAGGCTAGATTGTGTTTGTATATGTTGTAAACGGATCTGAGGTAAGTACCTGCATGGAAGGCCATGATTTAAAACAGGACTTATGGACATAGATCGTTAAGTGCATTTACTAATGATGAAGCATGCAGTGCTGTGGTTGGCAATAAACAAATAAACAAACACATAAACAAACACATAAACAAACAAACAAACAAACACATAAATAAATAAATAATAAATAAATAAATAAATAAATAAATAAATAAATAAATAAATAAATAAATAAATAAATAAATAAATAAATGCCAGGCACTAGTATGAGGTTTAAAATTAGCCCAGTTGATTATTAACAATTAACAAAAGATCATCTGGGCTTGGTGATATCAGATACAGCCAAATATCTTGTATTTGCCTCTCCTGACCTGGCTTCCAGATCTCACAGTATGAAAGAGAGCCAGATGTCCTCCTGCTGTACTGGATTGTATGTGATGTTCTTTGTCGACTTCAAGATATATAAAAAGTTTTCTGCGCTTCACAAGACTGAGATGCGACTGAGGAAATTTGTGGGGCAGGGCTGCCTCCCTCAGCTACATCACACCTTCAAAGAAAGCCTCACCAAAGATTGCAGGGCCTGGCTGTTAACAACAGACATTCTTTCAAATGGATATGGTGTTAGCAGGGATGTTGGCAAGTCTTTGGGGCCGACTCTCAAGTCCAAGCCCGGGACTTGGGGTCAAAGCCTCAAATCCCTGCCTGGTGAGTTCTGGGAGTTGAGTTCCAAATAAAAGGAAAATAAAGCTCAAGCCACCGGTAAGGTCCCCCCACCTACCCTGCTCTATCTTCTTTATCCCTGGCAGTAAAGGTTTCTTGCAAATCCAGTAATATTGTCAGCAGTTACATAAACCATTTATATTTAGAAGAAACATCAGAACTACGTTGTGCAGTAACCAAGGTAGCATTGTGTTTAAGCACATATTTTGTTAGGCTTCAGTGTGAACCTTGGGCATGGACCAAAATGCTAATAAAAATAATGTGGTCAATTTGTCCCACCCGGCTTATTTTAAAACAATCTGTCAAATGGTTTAGAATCCAGAAGGTTAACAATGAGTTTGCATTCAGGTTCCCAAGCTCATTTTTCCTTGGCCAGCAGGGCCAAGTTAAGCAGAGTATGTTTAGCACATGTGTTGGAAGAGGTTAACAGCCTTTGACTATTAGGCAGAGTTCCAATCTTGTGGCTTCAGAGTTTCCCATCGAACACATGGGGATGAATGAATGGTTTTACCAAGGGCAGCAGAAGTGGACAGGCAGGGATTGGGCATTGTTTTATCTACAAGACGTCTCATCTTCTCTTCACATGGACTTCTTGTCCTGCCTAAAGCACAACAAGCGGTTTAGCAAATGCAACAGTAAATAATTATTTCCTTCTTCATTGTCCTTTGAATCCCACCCCCTTTTGTGTGGCAGGTGTTCTTTCTGCAAATAGTTAGCAGGAAATAGGGAGTGTCTTCAGAAGAGCCAAGATCTCAAACCACAGCTGTATTTTAAGTGATTGTATATTAGCAACATGATTGTCATGTGTGCCTGTTCTATTCATCTGGACTATTTTTGGTTTAGACAGAGCAAGATGAAGTGAATGAACTGTGTCTGTTAAAAGGGAATTGTTGAGTCCACAGTAGGCTATTCCTACTGTACGCTGCTGAATTTCCCAAGGTCCAATGAAAGAAATTCAACACAGAGAGGTCCAGGAAAAAATTACCGGTTTATTAGGCCTAATAAAGGACAGTAAGGCCAACTACCCTATGGCAAGGCAGTGCAGGATGATCGGCCCCGAAACAAAATGGTTACAAACTTTTATACCTTTCCTCCTCCCCTCCCACAGGGTGCGCACAGACCCTTGGGATAGGTAGGTGGCGATCTTCAGGGAGGCCACCAATGGTGACAGTCCGGGGCATCTCCCAGGGCGGTCCTGGGGTGGTTCGGGGTGGTCCTGAGGCATTCCTGATGATCTGGAACTGGACACCTGCCCAGGTGTGGTTAGGCCAAATCTGTCCCTTACTGAGCCATTAGGGGTGTGACAATGGAAAGGAGGAAACTGGGTATTATCCAGGGGTCTGAGTAAGCTTGGGGAAATCAGTAAGTCAATAGAGGGACCAGAGAGTCAATAGGATAAGCCCTGGGGCTGCCAGACAGTTCCTGATGACTGTGGAGTTGGAACAATGGGAGTCTTCTGGCTGGAGATAATCCGGGGTGCAGCTGTGGTGCGACGTGCTGGAATCTAGGATGACCAATGGAGTCCACTCTGGAAGATGCAGCCTTCTGTGCAGTCGCCATGATGTCCTTTTCCCTTGCCATGAATCCCTGCCCAAGATGGTGTAGGTCCAGGAGACATAGGATAGCGCAGGAACACGTTTTAAGCACACCGAGGGAGAGTGGGTTAAAGGGAGGAGAGAAAGAAGAAAGAGAGGAAAAGAGAGGAGAGAAAGAGAGAGAGAAGAGAGAGAGAGAGAGAGAGAGTAGGGCAGGAAGGGGAAGAGGGGGTTCAGACTGGCTTGGGTCAGAGACCTTATAGACAGAAAGAGATGATGGAGGTAGTTTTCTGGAGGAAAGGGATGCCCCTGGGGTTTGGAGATGATCGTTTGTGATCATCACTTCATAAGCCAAAAGCATGGTGGAAATAAACCATCAGTTCAGGAAGTTTTTCCTGAGCTGCATATCTGGCTGCAAAGAATAGGATCCAATTCGGCTACAAAGGGGTTAACTAAATTTGTTGGTGAGGGGCCTTGACTATCCTTAGGTGGAAATCTTTGGGACAGAAGAAATAAGTCTCCAAAGGTTTCCACAAAAGGAGGGAGCTCTATCCGTTTGATTTGGCAGTGTGGGACGGTCTTATCGCCATAGGAAAGCATTGGGGCAGTCTACCATCATAGAAAACATTGGCGATTGAAGGCAGAGTTCCCCTGGAACTGAGACCCGGCGAAGAAACAAGGACCGGGAATATGTCTTAACTAAAGCCGAGTTCGTGGAACTTTGAAGCGGGTAGAGAGAGAGGTGGATTCATGCCGCTGGTGTAGCTAGATCTCAGCCGCCTCCCTGGAACTCAGGTTCAGTTGGGAGTTTTGAATTTTCGCGGTCCAGGGGCTGTGGAATTAATTTGTTGTAGTGGTCTACTCCATAATCTCTCACAATCTTATCCATGTTAAGCGCCCCCCTTCCGGGTCGTAATTAACGAGATGGGGGGTGCTGATTGGCTAAAGCGCGCAGGCAGTTATTCTTTTAGCACCCCTGCTGTTTTATAGACTCTCCGCGGAAATGAACTGCCGCAGTTATCTTGTATCAGTGTAAACTGGTAAATTGGATGCAAAGTGGTGTTTTCCGGCCACCCAAGCCCTTGATTTCGCTAGCAATGCCTCCAGCCTGCAAAAACGGCGGTATATGTATTTTTCCCGATATCTCGGGAACGGAGTGGAATTTTTGGACCGGGTTTGAAGTGTGGTGCTTATGACGGTGTGGGCCAGGCTCGGGTGGTTCCGGAGAGTCTCGGAACTGCTCCAATTATTTATTGTGACTATTTTTCCATTACGACTCTTCAGAATCATTTACAAAACAGCATCTAAAAGGGAAAGGAGATTTCTTAAAGCAGATTAATTTAGGAAGTATTATGTTTCCATCTTTTTCTTGTTGATATAACATTGATATTGGAGTCATTGTTTGTTTGTTTGTTTGTTTGTTTATTATTTCCATCTATATACTGCCCAACTTTCCCAGGGGAACTCTGGGTGGTGAAATATCAACCAATAACACTAAAAATAAGACAATAGCAAATAATAAAATTAACACCGGCAAAGAATAATGTCAGTGGCAAACAAAACAGATCAAAAGCCTCAGCAGTTGCCAAAGGCGTCCTAAACATCCAAGTTTTGAGATATTTTTAAAATGTTGGAAGGGACTCAGCAAGTCTTATCTCACTGGGTAGCTGATTCCAGAGGGTTGGGCCAGCCACCGAGTAAAGAATTTATGGTCCTCTCTCGGTGTGGTGACCCGAAGCAAGAAGTTTTGTGATGCTTTGGTGGGCCAGGCCGAAGCTGATCTTTGGGTGATAAGCTCCACCAGATATTCTGGTCCCAAGCCACAGAGGTTTTTGTAAATCAAAACCAGGACCTTAAACCTTATCCAGGAGGCATTGGGTAGCTAATGCAGGTGAGCCCAAATTGGGGTGATGCGGTCGTACCTGCTCGCACCAACCACCAATCTGGCCACCGCATTCTGCACCCACTGCAGTTGCCAAATAAAGGTCAAGGAAAGCCCCATGTGGAAAATGTTACAGTAGTCTATCTTCAACATGACCAGCACCTGCGCAACTGTCCTCAGAGAGTCACCATCAAGGTATGGGCGATTCTGAGCAATAAGCCTAAGTTGATGATAGAAGGCTGCCCTAGAAATTGCTGCCTCCTGGGCAGGTTCCTCACTCTATAGGTATTCCTGTGTAATGGCTTGTTGGCCTGAAGAACAATCTTGAAGTGTCAAAAGAGGGGTGTTATATACTTGGAACTTCTTTGCATACTGTAATCTGAACAGTCAGCTTGAGGATTCTTTTGAGAAATCCATTACACCTATATAGCAGTTTGGAATTTTTAAATTTGTTGTGAAGGTCTCTGGATTTTTCTGTAGATCTCTGGTAGATTTTTTTTTTTACTGGTCTTGAAATACATCTGAAAGTCTGTTGTGCAGATGTTGACACAGGCTTGTTTTCCATTGCTGCAGGGAGAGAAAAAAACCTAGAACCAGTGCACGGACAAACAGATTTCAGTGGAACAGGCTGTCTTGGGTGATTGTAAGCACCTTTTTAAAAAAGCTGAATCTATGTGGCCAGCCAATAAGGACGCTGTTGTTTCATCTTATAATACAAGTCCTAGCTGGACTAGATGACCTCCATGCTGACGTTTATGTTGCATACAGTGTTTCTTTATTAACATGAAACTACATTTTCTGCCCATTTGTTAAGAGTGAAAGTGGAAACAGAACTCAAATTTGTGTGGTCTTCTTAATTCACATCTTAGTCACAAATGCTCTGGAGTACAATAATTGATACGAAACTCCTCTGCCACTTTTTAATCAGTTGCAGTAATGACATCTGGTCTTCTTATGTCAAGTTGACAAGGAGAAATATCAAATACCACGGCTGTTTTTTTTAAGAAAGGTAGTTGTGTTAGAAATGGCTCTGGGATAATATTGTACCATGCATCAGTTTTCAGAACTACTGTACAGCCAAAATATAATAATAACTGAAAGTAAAATGGCACTCGCTGTTTTCTATTTTTGTGACCACGGGATATGTTGCTGGACCTTTCTTGTGGATAACAATTGTGCAATACTGCAGAGGTCAAATTCCTGTGTCTGTTTCCTGGAATTCTCCTATAACTATATCTTTTCCATAAAAAGGAATTCAAATGTCTTTATTTTCTGTTTTCAAACGTGTTTTGGTAGAATTTTTCCAACCCTTTAGTACATAAATTGGGACATTACTGAAAGTTTATACCTCTGGTGGCATTTGATGACAGTAGTTTGCGATTGTTGAAGAGACTGAAAAATCAGGATTCTGGGTTGCATGTATAGCCTACACAGAAGTAGGACGGTGTTCTCTATAGTTGTTTTCCATGTTTTGAAAGTGAGGGTGTAGAGGGCAGATGCTGTGTGCCTTGTGTTTGTGATCATGTTCTGTGACAAGCAGAGGGCAGAAACTGTGGCCATCCAGATGTTTTTTGGAGTACACTTCCCATTCTTGGCAGCCAGAATGATTGATTGATTCATCATTGTTCTTTTGGAGGTGGCAGCCCTGTTAGTCTGTGCAAGCATAGCAAGCAAAATCCAAAGAAAGAGAACAAAACAAAACAAAAGACAAAAACATGTGGCACCTTAAAGACTAACTATTACATTTTAAAGTAAACTTTTGTGGACATGATGTAAAGACTTTGATGGATGTGGCTCTGATCCGACCTTCTCAGTAAAGATACTAAACATAATAGGAAATTGGAAATAGGAAATTTAGAAACGGAAATGAGTTTTAAGGCATGAAAGAGAGATCTTCATTTGTGTCAGAAGCACCAACAAATTATATTGACAGATAACACATATGCTATTAAGCAGAATATAAATAAATTATAAAATTATTACATATAAAAAGGCACATAAAATGAATAAGATTAAAAAAAAAACTAGATATTTGCCCAATGCTGGGCCATATCAACAGGATCCTCTCTTGGCAACATAAGGTCTTTCTCTGGGCGTGTTGAAGGGCATTGTAACATTTGTGAGATGGTTTGTTAGTCTCCACATTCACACAAGGGAAGCCCCATTTTCTCAGTTTATCTTTCAATCCTGGCTCATAGTCGGTTTAATGGTTTCCATAACAGGAATCCATAAAGTTGTTCTTAGCCAGGCAATGGAGAGTTGGGTGCTTCTGCCCTGTTACCCAGTAGCACCTCGCTCAGCTTCCATAGTTCTAGACTGGTCTCTCTCTGTGTGGGTAGGTGACTGTTGGGAATGGCAGAGGTTTTGAGGAAATGATATCTTGATTTTAGTGTTGGATTTTGTGGTTGATGACCAGATAACAAAGCAAAAAGCAAAGTGTTCTGCTTATATACCACACCATACCACTTCAAGTAGTCTCTGGGTGGTTTACAGTTTTTAATTACAGTATTCAGTCTCCCCCCGGCCAGCTGGGTACTCATTTTACTGTCCTCGGAAGATGGAAGCTGAGCCAACCATGAGCCGGCTACCTGGGATTGAACCCCAGGTCGTGAGCACAGTTTTACCTGCAGTACAGGCATTTAACCACTGTGCCACAGGGCTCCTGGCAAGTGTGTTTCTGAGGAAAAAGAGATGTAAAAAGAGATAAAAAAGAAAGCTAGAACATACTTCTATATATGTGGTCAGAACCTGCTTTCATATGTTAAAAGAGAAAAGAATATTGAAGGATTCTGAGAATTAGAGCTCCTTTTTAAAATGGTAAAAGGAGTAATTCATGTTTGTATCACTAACCAAGAGCCCATATAACCATAGATGCATGGAATTCTGGTATCTACAGCATGGCATCTTAAATCCTCTAATTAAACAGCATGTTATAAGCACATTCTGTTGGCCTTTGAAGAACTAAAAAAAAAACGTGATGGCTTTCCACATGTCACATCTTGATTTCCTATTTAATTTTGCTGTGTGTCAGTCAAAAGCACACATGTGAAATGGAGGAGCTCACTCCAGACATCATCCTTCGCAAAGAGAACCCCTTTATGTTATGCTATCAGCAAAAAGATTCTGGCTCAGAAGATGAACAAGATGACCGAGTTCCTGACCTAGAGAAAGATGATTTTGCTATACGCAGAGCGAAGTTAAATCAACCTAAACTTGCATTGCCATTTAACCAGTACATGCTTGGATCCTACACAAGCAAAGTTGGAGGTAAAGTGGAAGAAGGGAAGAAACAAAAGAAAGAACAGGAATCCTCAAGGTCTGCTCATTCGTTTCTTTTCTGTGTTTTTTCACTGAGTTTGACAATTTTAAGTAGCCAAGTAAATCAACCTTGTTCTCTTTTCTTGTGTGCATATTTGCAATTGAGGTTGAGTGTGTAGTGGTCAGAGCATGGCCCAGTCAGATTTCAGGGGAGAGATTTCCAGATGTGTTGTGATGGAAAGATATCATCAGGTGTTGATTTTTCATTCATCGGGTCTAGTAAAAAAATGGCGAAAGAGTTGAGTCAAGCATTTTAGGCTCTGCTATTAGCTATGGTAATAAACTCTTGTTGGCAGCTCTATGAAAGCTCCTCTGATAATATCAGAGAGGAGTATTTGGGGTATAGCTCCAAAGTTTTGTGGGATGGCAGGTCAGAGTCACTTTGTCTCTTTAGGCAGTAAGTGGCTCCCAGGATGGCACAGGCAGGCTTTTGTCAGGTTTCAAGACCAAGCCCAAGCCCATCACTCCAATAGCATCAACACTCCAGCTTTGCGTTCTTGATCCATGCTGCTTGCAGGCTAGGATGGAGCTCCCCAAGTCCTGCTGCCAGTAGTGGCAGGCCACAGCCTTATAAACAGAGGTGCTTGTTGCACAAGAGAGTGTACTGTTGACTACCTAAAATTGATAGATTTCAAACTGATTTATTTTTCCTGATTCCCTGCCACTCATTGCATTCAGCACTTTGATTTATTTCTTTTGCCCCGGTCTTCAGTATCGGAGCACAATATGTCATTGTCTTGTCCCACAAAGTTGTTCTTGATCGTGCTGATTTTGGCATATGCATTACATTAGCGGAAAGAAGGTTCACGTGACTTCAGCAGAGCAAGTGTCATTACATGAAGAGGAACTCCTCCTGCAATCTCCAAAGGATGGACTGAAGAAGGAGGAGGAGGAGGAGGAGGAGGAGAAAGAGGCAGAAGCTTGTCACATTCAAAGAGATGATCTGGCTAAGCGAAATATTCCGACTTGCCCCTCCCAACTAGACTTGTCAAAGTTTGTGAAAGCTTCTATAACACAAGCTGATAAGGAAATATGGGATCGACTGAAAGTTTCAGGGATGTCCAGGTATGTTTTTACCAAGGAAGGGACAGCATAGCTTCATGTTGCTTCCAAAGTCCTTTTATAAGTTGTGGCCCTCAGGAAGACTGGTTTGTACCTTCTGTGTGCTATTTACCAGCAGTTCACACATCTGCTGTGCTTGTCCCAAGAGAGGGAATATTGCATGCCGTAAATATTGAGTGATGTGTGGATTGGTCCATCAATAATCTATGTTGCCCCTTTGACTCCAAATGGATCATTTTTCTATCACCATTGAGTATGGCTTTTATGTTTTCCTAATGATTGCAGGGTACTGATCTTCCCATAAGCAACCAAGGGAAGTGCTGTTTTTCCTCCATAGGGCTAAGAATAGCACCATGCCCCCCCCCCCATCTTCGTGGCTTTTTTGTGCAATTCTTTTGATCACATCTTCACAGGAACCAGAAATACCCCTTATCTTAACCCTTCAGATTCTAGGCTCAAAATGAAACACTTATTTCCCCCTTGATATTTCAGATTCAAGTTTCCATTTTGGTCTTCTCTCTTTTTGGCACACTCATGCAGGAAGCAGCTGTTACAACAAACCTTGTTAGCTCTGATCAGCATTGCCTTTATAACATGCCTGAATCCATCAAGGCTAGACGATAACTCTCTATCAGGTTCAATGGAAGGATTCAGAGCAAAATCCAAGGAAAATTTTACAAAGTGTAAATAAGATTGTCATACAGACATATAAACATGAGTTGGCATCCGTGTGTTTCTGGTGCTGTTTCATTTGTTCATATAATTTCTCTATACCGTCCAACTTTGTTTAAGTTGCATTTTAAAAAAAATTTTTTTTTTTGCAGTCTTCAGCAGAATAATTTCCTCCATATCATATAGGCAGTTTCTTCATTTGAGGAGTTGTATATGTCTCATTTCTTTCCTGGGCTGCTTTTACCTTGCCTTTTAAATGTAATCTTCAGAGGTTGTTTTCTTTCCCTTGAGTCTTCTGGTTGCCCTTTAAATGCTTTTGTTTGTTTATGTTTGTTTGCATCTTGGCTCTTAGTGATGAGGAACTCACGGACACTCAAGGTTCGTTTCTCTCCCCTGAAATGGCAGTGGAAGCTACTGGCCATAATAAAGATGTTGCTGGCCATAATGAACAGCTGTCCAAGAAACCTACCAATCCCAAGCAGAGGTTTGTGCACTTTGGACCAGTGATAGAAATTGACCACCAAAAATGGGAGACACTTTCAGTTGCTAGGGCTGTGACTCAAGAGGAAGAGGAAGAGATGTCCAGTAGGAAAAGTGCTGAGGCTCTTCTTGTGACCTGTTTTGAAGCTTCATCTTCTGTCTCTGTGAGTGATGACAAGTCTGTTGGTCACACTGATGAAGTCCACAGGCCACATGATAATTCCAGGTATTAGTGTGTGACGTGGAAAGATCACTGAAGTATCCCAGTGGGTGGGGAAACTGTTGGAACAATAGCTATGACCAGATTTAGGGTTTATGTGTGAAATCTGAATGGGCTGATACTGAAAAATAAGGGAGGATTCACTTCCCATGCTACTGTGATGGCAACAACGAACTGAAAGCTTGAAGTAGGATCTAAACGGAGGATCCTGGCTTGTCATGTCCTTCCGGTAAGCAGGACTTAGTCTTGGTTTACAAATCACTTCTTGTTTTTGACTGAAAAGTCAGCATCTCAAGTTCGAATGATATGCAGAGGTTTCAGTTTTGTGCTGGAACTGGCGGAATTAACACATTAAATGTACCGGCATGCAGCTGTTTTTCAATAATTCAGTAAATCAGAATTTTCTAGAATCTTAGCTTATTGTTTTGGTGTGAAACAAATCACAGTGTGCCCGATTCTGTGAACCAGCCTCTGCCACAGATAATGCTTCTCTTGGTGGTCAGAGCATTTTGGGAGCTAAAGGAAGGATGGTTTGAAAGGAAACTTCAGCACTTTTGGGCACAGAGTGGGTCACTTCTGGGGAGAAGAAAGGATTATCCAATTGTTTAAATTTCAAAGACAGGAAATAATTATTCAGTGCTTTGGATGTGGGAAGCATATTGCTAAAAGGAAACTCAAGAGGTGTGGAGGTGGCATGCAGGTTTAAGGTACTGCATTGATTTACAGAACCATAGTTTAACAATAGTTTATGCACCCAGATCTAGAACTCTTCAGTTGTACTTCAAATTTCTTAATATTTTCTGGCAACTCCCAAATAGTGTTTGGAAATATGGACAGAACTGTCTGTTAGGAAGCAGGGAAGAATCAATGAATATGCAGAAGATTAAGATTAGTCTATAAGCATTCCAGCCATTTGTGTATTCATGTTTAAATGAGATGATGGTTTAATCCATAATTCCATAAATCCATTATGGTTTATTCCATAATTCCATCCCTGGTCCTGAGACTTTAGTTGGGCATATTCCCTAACAAGTAGACTCAGTAAGGAGTGAGAAATCTGTGGTCATCTAGATGTGTCCCTTGGAATTATCATTAGGTCTCTATTAGGGTGAGCAACTGTGGCTTGAAACACTGTTGGCCTGCAACCTCCATTGGCCCTCACCACTGCCTGAGCTGGTTAGCCCTGACGGGAGTTGGATGCATCCAGCGGTGTTTGGAGGACTCCGGTTGTCCTGCCGATATGAAACTAAAGCTTGCTGTAGCCAGAGGCTCCATCCAGAAGTACCTATTAGTGAGCCACTTGGCATGCCACATTCTCACTAGCAATATATCTTCCATCCAGGGTGCACAGATCTCCCAGTTTTATTGGCCAAGACCTTAAAGGCCATGCTTAAGATGACTTATGATATCCATACCACAATGTGTTGCTCTCTGCTTCCCATTTTACAATGGTAGAATCTCACGTGTGAAACCAAGTTGAGCTGCCTAGTAGGAGCCACAGTGGAAGAACAATCAAAAGAAGAGGTTGCATTCTCCATTAGAGAAAGCCAGCAGTAATGCTTCCTCTTCAGTCAGAGATGACCAATTCTTTCTCATAAGTATTCAGTGAGGACCTCCAGTACCCTGTTGGGTTAGCTTGGTTGTCCTGGGGCATTTCAGTAGACTTCTTTCACATTCTTCTCCTCCATCTGAAGTGGTACCATAGGTTTTGCTCTGTTGCTATCAGGACTTTACAGTGCTTCATTCTTCTCTTGTAGACAGCTGGTAGAGTCCCTTTCTTCCTCCTTTCTGGCATTTTTTGATGTTTGCGTTATTTTAAAACGGCTTGCACTTTTATTTCTGCAGTGTGAAAAAATATCAGTTTCCTGCAGAACTAGACACAAAGGCCAGAATTTACATTTTTGGCTGTTCCTTTATCTTGTTGTCATAAGAATTCTGTCTTTGATGCTTCAGTTAAGAAACTCAGATTTGCACTTTGAAGGATAAGATGAATGAATAAAAGTCTGTTCATACCCTTTCCATATGGTTTTCATTATCTCTCTCTCCCCCCTTTCCTGTTCTTCATCTTGTACTCTTAGAGAAATAATCTTGTCCGATGTGGAGGTGTATAATTCATCAGTTCTGGACGCTTGTGCTGATTCTCAGAAGCAAACATTAAGCAGTTTTAGTGAATGGCATGAAAGCAGTGAAGAAGAGCTGGATGATAATTTCCCAGATATTGAGAGGGATGACATGCTGGCTAGAAGATTAGGAACTTTTCAGAAATCTACTAGTCCAGTTCACACAGCCTACCCTCCCGTTTCAGTAGCCAGCCGTGGTGTATTGAAACAGCAACAAAACATTGCTGGTTGGGGAGCACGGAAGTCTCCACAGAAAGCAGAAAGGTCAGAAATGAAAAACTTGCTGTAGCTAGATTCTTACGCCTGCTTTGCATAGCATGTTAATTGTGCATTTTATGAGAAGAAGAAAGTAAAAGGAAATATTAGACTCACTATTCCTGGGGTAGGAATCTAGTTGCCTTTCTTAGTGGAAGAATAGGACAAAATGAGATGAAAGTTTAGAATACAAGAAAGGTGGGCCCAATTTTTCAAGCTAGATTGCACTATAAAAAAAAGGTTTGATTTCAAACCTGTAAGATGCAAAAAGGTTTAATACATTATTAACACAATGTAAGTGTGGAATAAATTATCCTATATTGGGTTCTTATCAGCAATCAATTTTATAAGGGGCCTAAATTAGTATCTGCTTTGTGTATTTCTAAAGTGTTTATTTAGTTGTGAAGGCGAGAGTAGAAAAGATGACTATTGCATTCCCCAAAAGGTCAAAAAATGCAGAAAGTGCTCAAAAGCATAATAATGTTGCTGGCTGTGCAACTTTAGTGCAACTTTTTGAAAACTATATAGCATGATCTAGCTTTGGTTCTGCATAATTTGCCTGTATTGATATTGTAAATTATTTTCGTGCATGCTACATGTATATTTAATAGGTATTGCTCATAAAAACACTTTATTTGTTTTCTGTATTTGGAGATTCACGGAGGGAGCTCATAATGTTTTGTGTGAGGCTTCATCTCATCTATGCAGAATCTAAGAAGACTCCTATTTATTTTGAGTATTGCTACAGTATGGTGTAGCTGCCTGGATGCCCTAAGCACATCAGATCTTGCCTAATTTCAAAAGCTAAGCAGGGTCGGCCCTGGTTAGTACTTGGATGGGAGACCACCAGGGAATACCAGGTGCTGTAGGTGCCTGGAGTAGGAACTGGCAAACCACTCCAGTCTTCCTGCCAAGAAAACTCCATGGACCTGGGGTCATGAAGAGTCGGCCACGACTGTAACAATACAACACAACACAACACACAACACACAACACACACACACACACACACACACACACACACGGTGTGTATCTGCAAGCTGCATTTGTCAGCCCATAGACGGTTGTATATAGGTGTGTTTTTCCTCTTCATCCTTGAGTTGTCTTCTGAATAACTGTGCCCACCATTGCTTTGTGCAGAAGTTCCTCACTGCCTTGTGTGATGCGACATGGACACAGAGTGCCTTCCCCTGTATCCCTAAGCTCCGTTGTAACATGTGAAGATGGCGGTGCCAGGTTAAAAGATCCAGACAAGCAAAAAAATACTACAAGAGCAGAGAAAATGAGGTTTAAAAGTCCTGGGAGAGATGACATGATGGTGAGAAGAACCAGAGCTTTTCTGAAACAGACGGAACCAAGTGTTAAGCAGTTCCTCCCAGTTCCTTTCTCGAAGCAGCAGAATGGTGAGGAAGCAGCTAAGGCGGTAGTAAAGACTGAAAAGAAAGTGAAGAGGTCAGAAGGTTATTCCGTGGTCTTTCATATCACTCCAATTTTCACTTAGGAGAGACTGCAAAATGCCTGCTTTTCGTTTTGCTGTAGCCTTCGTTCTCTTTTTGGGATCGGGAGCTTCTAAAGACCCTGCTTGCTGCCTGTTGCAAATAGGAACTTTGGCCAGAACTGGGGAGGGAAGACTAACAAACTTGGCAGACATTGCACCAGAATGTGCAGATTATTGGGCTAGCACATTGTTTAGTGTGCGAGTAACTTTTGGAGGCTTATGGCACCGTCTGTGCCATGAGATCAGCCCCCTTCCTTTTTCTAATTTCTAATATTCAGTCCCAGATAGAGAATATTCAACTGGATTTATTTTTATTTTTATTTTTATTTTGAGGCTAACAATTTTTTAAGGTTTGTGGTGGGAGCATTCCCCACTTTCAGAAATACATTGCCTTGCCATTGATAGAGAATCATTCCCTGGAATAGTCAGAGGGTTAGACTGTTTCTGTGAACTAGTGAGAGGCCTTTGTTTCATGTAGCCATTTATTTATTTATTTATTTATTTATTTAAGAGTATTTTTACCCCACCTTTCTCCTTGGAAAAGGACCCAAGGTGGCTCACAGTACTGAGGGATAATACACAGTCCAGTACAATTAAGACATGCTCAAGTATTTGAGAAAAAGGAATTGAAGGACATCTTACAGCATTAATAGACAACATTACATTAAAGCAACACAGTTATAAGTAGTCATAAACACAAAGTCTATGTGAACCCATAGATTCATATAAAATACACGTGGTAGTCCATCATTCAGGGAAAGTTTGCCTGAAGAGAAAGGGCTTTGCCTGTTTCCGGAAGGACAACAGAGATGGGGCAGTCCTGGCCTCTAGTGGGAGGGAGTTCCAGAGTCTGGGCAGAGCAGTCGAGAAGGCCCTTTCATGGGTTCCCACAAGATGTACCTGTGAGGGGGGGGATGGAGAGTAGGGCCTCTCCTGACGACGTTAACACTTGAGTCGGTTCATAATGTCAGATCCAATGTTTGAGGTAGCTAGGACCCAGGTCATATAGTGCATATTTTTATCTTCTTGATGCTTCTATATCATAATTTATTTCTTTTCTTCAGAGTCTATCCAAGGGCTCCTAAAGGAAATAAGGGAAAAGGTTTTAGGGTGCTGTGCTCTTGTCAGGGGAAACAAAAGAGGTTTCCTGACCAAAGAGTTTAGCAGAAGTCAACATTAATTTTATTGCTGGAGTGGTTGACTGATTTACATTAAGTTCCTGTTGCAGTTGCATCTCTTTTAAAATTCCTCTGAACTTTCCCAACTGCTCCCACTCAATTCTCCATTCTTCCCCCATTTTTACAACTGCAGCAACCACAACAATCTTTTTATTTTCTAATAGTCACTACTGATTTTAATGCTCAGAATGTTGTCCCACAGCATTCTGAGGAATACAAAATATTGAGCGCGGGGTGGTGTGGTGGGATTTAATATTTCTGTCTGTGCTGAAACCTTCAAAACTTACACAGACATGCATGAATGCATACCTACACACACTATTTTGTATAAATTACATTGGGCCAGGAAAGTGGTGTACTGCCCACTAAACTATCAGGGTAACCAAAATATTAGGATATTTTTTTTTACAAAGAACTGTGTTGTTCTTGAAGTTTTTAAATATATAAAATGTACAAATCAGATTTGAATAGTAATAACTTCAATGTATGGAACATTAGGGATTGGGGAAAGATTTGTGAGTTTTGGAGTCTTCAAAGAAGAAGAAAAAATGCAAGCTGAACAATTTCTAAAACTATTTTTCATCCATATATAAACTCTGAGTAACCCATGTTTTCCCTGTCAGCATGTTGCAACCAATACATAACTATTAGGCTGACTGCCCTCCCTCTCCATGTTTCCTCAGTAGGATTCTGTCACTTGTGCTTTTCTTAGAAAATTGCATCTAAGAACTGTGTTGTTGTTCCTACTGTTGTTATAATGCAGCACTACGTTGAAGTTTGCGTTCGCGGTTAGTTAGCATTGTGATGTCATCTGGGATCAGTTAGTGGGGTATACATTGGATATGCATCGTGTATCTCAATAACAGCTAAAAAAGAAATTACTTCTTTAGCACGGCTATGACAGATACCGTGGCCAGTGGAAACATACCAAAGCTTTGTGCAGAAATTCCTGAAAAGCTTTCAGTGAAACCTGGACCCAGTCTGGAAGAAGACACACACAGTTTCTCTGGTGGAAGTCACGAAGCTGTGTCTTCTGATACTCTTAAAAATGTGTCTGACCCTGTCCCAACCCTGCCGTCTTTGGACACACAGGAAGCTTTCGAAAGAAACAGCACGGAATTTCTGTCACTTCAGGACAAACAGATACAAATGTGAGCTGGTGTGTGGCTGCAAACGGAAGCCCTGGGTGGTTGCCTCGTGAATGTGTTTGTCTGCGTGCATGCTGGGAGCAAGTAAATTTTGTTCCTGCTCGCTCAATTTTATTACAGATTAACAATCATGTATACAGTGGTTTTGTCTTTTGAAACTAACAAGTCTTTGCAAGCAGTGCATTTTTATTCCCTCTCCCCCCAAATATGAAAAGAAGGCTCTGGTGGAAGAGGTGGACTCAGTAGACACACACTGGAAGTATGGTGGCAGTGGTGGGTTGACGGGGAAGGTTTAAAATTTGACCTCTGCCAAATGGAATGGAATCACAGCTTGCCAAGTGCACAACTTTCAGGAATAAACTATAGATATATATCCATTTGTAGGACTCAGTAGGCTACTGGACATAGGTTTTTTCTCTTTTTGGCTTTCCTCCTCACCACCACTTGCAAGGATAATTGAGAGTCAATGATTTTATGCCTTTTAAATAAATCTGCATTATGTACAGCGTAAGATGCATATTGTAACTAAATGTGTGGCTTATCTCGTAAAATGGGTTTTACATGAGCTTTTATGAGAAACTACATCCATGCTCGGTTGCTCAGTGTGGCTTGCTAACAGGGTGTTTGGAATTTAAGAGGGTGTGTGTGAAAGTTTCTAAGATCCATTGTTGTTACAGTGCTAAATATTAAAAGTTGGTCTCATACAAAGTGTTCTGAAAACTCCATCCTTTCAGCTCTCTGGATTAATGAAGGAATTCAGCTCCAGCTTGAAAATCTACCAACTTTTGTGGTTTTAAAATTCGCCTTCTCCTTCACCCCACACCCCCTGTAATTTGCACCTCCTCTTTCCCTCTGCTGAGTCTCTCTAATTTTATATTTGGTTTTATAGATTCGGCTCCAGAACTCCTGTGTCTGATGACGCAGAGTAAGTTGGTGTGTGCTTATTGGGTTGCTTTAACAATTTCAGCTGCATGCTTTCCACACTTATTACTAATTTAAAAATGCCACTATTCCACCACTATTCCTTTTCATTGTTTTGGTGCAGAGCTGCTTGAACTACATGCGCTTTGGCATACTCTGTGGGTTTGATATGTGTGCTGTTGTAATACAGTAACGACTTTTCAGAAAGCAATAAAGCATGTCATTGTTGCTGCAAAAGCTGGCCTCTTTCATTCATGATGTGATTCTCTCTTAAGCCCTATGAGGTGGTCTGTAGCGCCACTCATTTATTGTAATTTTAGAAGAGGTAGCCTTGTTCATCTATAATAGCAAATCAGGCATATATATATTGCAGGAAATGAGGTGAAAACAATAGGAATATATATATATATATCTCCTATTGTTTTCACCTCATTTCCTGCAAATAAAAGAAACTAACTAAAAGCAACCAGAAGTACCATTGTGGCGATGGCTACGTGAAGATGTAGACTTAATAGACTGAAAGTCATGTGAATGTCTTTCTCTATCCCAGCTATAGAAATTCAAAAGCGAAAACACAGTTAAAGATCTGTGCCACAGAGGTTCATGGTTTTCTTCAACTCTTCCCTGAGAAGCCATTTCACAGGGGGCTGCAGTTGAGGTCAAGTGTCAATAGGGCATGATTATCCCAAGGAAGGTACAGTGTTTCTGTCGTTTTGTCTACTCAGAACCCCATCTTCCAAGCTTCAGTTATCCAATTTTTCTGGTTATGCAAATCCGTCAATTTTTTTACAATATTTTTTACCCATTTTTCTTCTTTAAAAGAAAGCTTTCATTATTAAAAAGACAGTGTTTTAAAGCTAAATCAGTAAACATACAAATATTTAAAATGAATCAAACAATTATATTTTAAAAACCCCCACATATAATGCCGTCCATGGTCTGAGCGTCTTTTCCCTGTCAGCCACCTGACTACCGCATCTTCTCAAGCCAGCTTTTGCTATGTAGTACCCCAAGAGAAGCCTGGAAATCTTCTGCTAGGGGTAGGGCCTTCTCCATGGTGGAACACCTGAATTGCACACCTGTGTATCCAAAGGGAGCGAAGCCCCATCCAGCCCAGACTGCATCCCTATTTCTTTCTCTGCCATTTGACTGAGCATGTCTGTGTTGTCTGCATTAACTTTCAGTTTATTCACCCTCATCCAGTCCATTACTGGCAACAGACACTGATCTAGAGCTGAAACAGCTTCCCCAGATTTAGATGGAAAGGAGAGATAGAGTTTGGTATCATCTGAATACTCAGGGCATTGAACCCCAAAACCCTGGTCAACCTGTCCTAAAAGCATCATGTAGATGTAGATGTTAAATGGCATAAACCTTAAGAGGCCCCACAGGCTAATATCAGGGTGTCTGGCAGGATTGCACTGGCACCACCTTCCCTCCAGGAAGGAACAGAGTCCCTACAAAGCAGTGCCTCCAAGCTGCATCAAAAGCTGCTGAGAGGTCCAGCAGAACCAACAGGGACATACTTGGACTGCCCCATTTCCAGCACAGGGTAATCACAAGGTAACCAAAGCCACATCCATCTCATAACCAGGCCCAAAGCCAGACTGAAATGGATCTAGATCATCTGTCTCATTCAGGACCCCTGGAGCGAGAAGCCAAGACCTGGTCCAGCAGCCTGCCCGAGAAAGGGATACCTGTATTAGAGACTGCCAAGTACCAGGAGATCCAAGAAGGGCTTTTCCAGTAATGGTTGTACTATTGCCTCCTTTAAGCATGCTGAGATCCTACCCTGGTGCAAGGAGGCATTCACCAGTCCTCTTAACCATCTGACCAGTCTCTTTCTAGGACTTGTATAAGCCAGAGAGGGCAAGGGTCTAACAGATGTGTAGTAGCCTTCACCTCTCCAAGAATGCAAAAGTGGAAACTTATCCATTAACACAGAACAAGCATGCCTCCCTGTTACATTCACAGGTCCTGTATCCAGGGCCGGCGCTTCCAATTAAGGCAAACTAGGCAGTTGCCTAGGGCGCCAAAATGGAGAGAGGGCGCTGGACAGCCTGCTGCCCCCCTGGCCGCTGGCCACCGCCGTCCGCCCATCGCTGCCCGCCACCTCCTGCGCCCATCGCCGCCCACCCCCCGCACCCGTCGCCATCCCCCGCCATCTGCCCCACCGCTCTGCCCCCGCCCCCCTGCACTGCCCCACCCCGCCCCCACCCCTCGCCTAGGGCGCAAAAAAACTTAGCACCGGCCCTGCCTGTATCAACTACAGCATTTAGGTCAGAGAAGATCTGGACAATTTTGCCTACACAAGATTCTCCCAGCACTCTATAGTGTGGTCTGCATTTCCTTCCTGTGAGCCACAATGTCATAGGCCCTTGGCCATGTGAAAGAGTTCCATTGGATGCCCATACAGTATTTGTATTCTGGCTTACCCATTTAGGGGTAAATACAGTACTTTTTATAGATAGCCTATACAGTCGTTAGAGCTGGAATCATGTTGGTGTTGGAGAGACATGACTGAGGCAGCCTTTTGTGTTTGAGAAATCACGTTTTAAGGAATCCTGTGCTTAAATCCTGAAGACCAGTCACAAAATACAGCAAGCTAATTTGCAAAGTCTAATTATGCTAATAGCCCTGTGCTGTGCCAATCACAGATACATTTCTCTCCTAATTTTAGACTATCTGTAATATCTATTTCTGGCCTTAGTTATAAAATTTACTGGTTTTCTATTCTGTCACTTAAAAGATTTACATTGGAAGATTACTGTAAGCCTGAGTTTATTACAATAAAGTTCTGTTATGTCTTATTAACCTGACTGACTGCATATAATCTGTGCTTGCATGTATTTATGAAATCCAGAAAGAAAATAGCTAACATATGGTTTCTTTCTTTTAGAAATATGTAAGTATTTTATTGCTTTCCTGTATTATTATGCCATTCTAAAAGACTATTATGAGCAATGTAATGAAAAAAAGGTGGGATGTGCCATATAATATATTAAAGGAGTTATTTTTATAATCTACTGAGGAATATGTTTCAAATACAACTTTTTTTAAAAAAAAACTTTGATTTTGCTGGAAATATGTATTAGAAGCATTACATTTGTGAGGAGAAGGCACAGTATGGTTTAGGATTCTGAGATAGAATTCAGATTGTTCTGAATAATTCCCACACCTCAAGCAGGGCATTTGCTGTGAACACCTCCTGTGTGATAGCTGTGAATATAAAAGAACACAGTAGGTGGCAGAGGGCATCTATTTCACATTAAACTACATGAATTCATTTAATAGCAGAAAAACTGGAATTAAATATAGAAAGAATTAGGAAAAGCCCATGTGTTTTAAAATTATGCACATGCAAGAGTAAAGTGATACCTTTACTGAACTACTACTAAAAAAAAATTAGTGAAATAAATATAGTTCTTCAAAAATTAGCAATACAGTGGTACCTTGTATAAAGGAATTAATTTGTTCCAAATGAAATTATGTTAAGCAAATTTCCTTTATACAAATTTCCCATAGGAATGCATTGAAAATGGAGTAATCCCTATTCACGACCATTTTTATGTTGTACGGATTCGCCCCATAGGCGATTCTGTTAAGCAAATTTCCCCTATCTCTGGCATTTTTTTATGTTGTACAGATTTCGAGACACCTGTGTATTTGACACGAGTTGTTCTGGTATCATGGTCAAGTGAATCGGGTGTAATGGACTAATCAGTAAGGCAGGAAGAGTTAAGATGGCACTCCATTTTTTACATATGGTACATGACCTCACCGTGGAAAATTTACATTTGGGTGGGGTATGCCTGTAGATATGATAGATGGATTGATTAGTAACAGTGTAATTGCATTAATTCAACATTCTGGTAATGTAAGCTATTGAAGAAATCCTTCTGAGTAATTTGAGTGTGGCGACTTCTGATTTTAATAGATTTCCTGTTGCATTTGATTTGATAATCATGGTACCTTTAGCTGGCGCAGTTGGTTTTAACCTGCTTTTCCATCAAAAGGCAATAAAAACATGATGCATGCTCAGTAAACATGCATCAACATTGAAAAAAATAACTGCATATAATGTGTTTCAGTTGTTGTATGGTGCTGTACTCGTGATATTGTATCTTGCTTAACATTGCTAACCATCCTCTAACTTTATCATGCAAAGGAACTAGAAAACAACTGTTGTTCGTCGTGTAGCTATGTATTAATTGATGTTGCCGGGGCGGGGGGGGGACATTTTTAACAAAATAACAATTTTATGACCATTTGCTGAGCATGTGCACTCAACCGGGATGCCTTTTGGAGCTACCTACTGCTGGCATTAAAGTCTGCAATACAGCCTAATGTGTGATCTCTCAACTGTCTCTAAGGCACCTAAGGCATCGCTTCCGTTGGTTCAGACAAGAGTTTTAAAAAGCTTTTTTACAGAGTATTTGGAGTATACAGAAGAGGTTTCCAATCTTTTTGCCATTTCAGAAACTCTTTCCATGGGAACTGAGGAGGAAATCTATAACATATCCTTGTCTCCCAAGTCCAGATAATCATTCTAGGCTTTCTAAAACCTTGGTTGATGAAACCAGCAATGAATGTTGCAAAAGACCACTCCTGCTTCACCCTCTCTCCCATCATCACCCACTGACATCATCTTCAGGGTGCTTTTACATGAACCCTAAGATCCGCTGGCAACTTAAATTCAGACCAAAGATCTTGGGGGTTAGCTCCTCTTGCTGTGTTCCCACCCCTCCGCACTCCCTTGCTCCTGTCTGCGTGAGGGGAGGGAGAAAAAGGGGAGAAAAGAATGCAGGCTCACCTCCCGCCATCCGGAGCTGCCCTGGGAAGCATTCCAGTCTCTTAAAGGGGCGGGGGGCAAAAAAAAAAAAAGGGAGGAGACCCCGGCACTCACTGCTTTGCAATCCGCATCAGAAATTTTTCACCTTCAGAGACCAGGTTCTTGGAAAATGCACTGGGACATGCTTAGGTGGGCGTGGTCGTACTTAATTTTTTTTAAAGTCTGGAGCTGGTGGGAAAACAATTTTAATCTCCGCATCTGGGAGCCCTTTGCCTCGGATTTTAGGAGTCATGTAAAAGCACCCTCAGAGGCTTATATTAAGCCTTTGTTTCCCACAATTGAATTTGAACATGGGAACATTGGCTTAATGTTGGTTGATAAACCTGAAAAATTAGCAGCTGGAACTGGGAATGAGGCCTGATCTGCATTTATGTTTCCCTTGGACCACCCAATGCAAGATAATGTTGGTAGTGATGGGTGAAGCAGCCAGGAAGGAACTGTTTCTGACATGGCTGAAAGTTCTTGAAAAGTTTATCAGGAACAACAGGGGGTTTTCACTCAGCACATTTTGAAAACTGCTAGTAAAGCTACGAAAACAGACCTTTTTTTACTGATTCTTCCCTCCTTCCCCATGAGAGGAGGGACAGTTGAGACAATTTACATTGGTGTGAGTCTATGGCTGTTTGAGTTCACATCAGATGCCAAGCTAAAATGCTGCTTTGGATATGCCTCCACCTTTTCATTCATAGTATTATTGGAATGATCCATGAGCAGGCAGTTTGCACACAGAGTGGATGTCTCATGCCAAGCACTGTGCATATCCCCAGCTCAAGGCTTCTGATGTGGTTGCTGGACCTCCCAAGTTCTCTTCAAAGATGTCGCTCCTCCTTCAAGCTTTACCAGAAGAGGTTTCCCTGACGCCCGTCCTAGCATCCTCCTGAAGTGTCCAATGGCTAGTGAAAGACTCCCTTGCTACCTATTCGACTTTTTCATTTTTTCCTTCCAGGAGCGTGAGCATGTTTGACATGAGATGCGGAGATGAGACTGCCGTGATGCAGCCTCACAGCAAAGCTCGCCATGAAAAGCTACAAGCTATTCACAACCAGCTGAAGGAGGATGAAGATCGGTGGCAGGATGTGAGTAGGAGCCTGTAGAAATCCAATGGAATTACACCACCATGTTTTGAGAAACTATCCATGCAAACAACCATTGGGTTTGCTTTAAATGGGATTTACCCCTGACATTGGATAGCAAGCAGCTACAAGTTATTTGGATTCCCCTCCACCCCACCCTAGTTTTCTGGCAAAGTTTGGTGGCAAACCAATTCTGTACCAGCAATTTAAAGCAAGCAAAATACTTGCTTGCTTTGACTTGTGTTTGTTTGAGAAATTTGATAATTACTGCATTTGGGAAGGGCCTCAGAGAGACAAAATGGCTTCTGTGGATTTATGCAGCCCACAGGCCATTTGTTGACTTTTTCTTTTTCTTTAAACAAACCACAGTACCAGGATGCAGTGTTACTGGTTATAACCATCCACAAAGATATAATGCAGTGGTTCTCAGCCTTCCAAATGCCGCAGTCCTTTAATACAGTTCCTCATGTTGTGGTGATCCCCTTTCCCTGCTTGGAAGAGGCCACAAGCCCCCTTTGGCAGGCCACTGCCGCAGGTGCCATAGAGAACTTCCCTCTATAGGCACCCTCAGCCAATCGCAGCCTCCAGTTCCCTTGACTGATATCCGTCCAACCTATCAAGCTGTAACTCACTCGTCTCCCCTTCCTCCCCCTCCTCCTCCAGACCCAAGCTGTTTGTGCCTTTTTCTTCATTGGCCCTGTGAAATGGTCATTCAACCCCCAAAGGGGTCCCAACCCCAATGTTGGGAACCACTGATGTAATGCCTTTGTGGATCTCAGCCCTGTAGGTGAAGACTAATGACTAAATTTACCACACAGTGTGACTGGCAGTGAAAAAAGTGGTAGTTAAGATTCTCCACCTACCTTCTTTCTGTAGGATTTAGCCCGATGGAAGAATCGTCGGAGAAGTGCATCACAAGACTTATTGAAAAAGGAAGCTGAGAGGAAAAAAATGGAACAGCTGCTGGCTGGAGCTGAGGGGTCCAGCGAGCGAAGGAAAAGCATCAAGACGTACAGAGAAATAGTGGAAGAGAAGTAGGTTACATAACACTTAGGGCTAAACTAGAGCTTCAGGAGAACGAGGTATATGCTAAATATGTGTTTATCCCATTCACACAAGGTCCAGTCACTGGCTTCTTCTCTTTTAAGAAGAAGAAATGCATGAGGGAGGCAAGCAAAGTCTGGTTCCCTCTCTCTTCTGACGTCATTGAATTTTGCTGATTTTAAGCACCTCACAGAACCTCTCTCTAATACTGGAAGGGAACAGGCAGGAGGAAAATTACAGAGCACTCTGAGGCAAACTGAAAGAGAAGGGGATTTGTTCCCCACTGCAGTTGAATCTTTCTCCTTCCCTTCTTAGAAAACACATATTTAATAGACACATGGTTGTTCCAAGCAGCTGATGTCTCATTTAGTCATCGCTAGAGGTATACACATTTATGTTTTCAGACTACAAGTCCCAGATATGCTACCTGAAGAATTCCTGGAGGTTTATCCCCAAAATACAAATTTCCATACCTTTACTCAACATTATGAAGGAAACTGTCCCTTTGTATTTGAATGAGAGCACTGTGATCCGTGAGAGGTGAACAATCCGCCCTCATCTGTACCACTCTGCCAAGTTATAAGGAAAATTTTACTGCACACATTAACTACATAGTAATAGTCAGCTCACTGCTATGGGTGGGCATGACAAAATACAGTGGTATAAAGGAATTAATTCATTCTAAATGAAATTATGTTAAGCAAATTTTCCTTTATCCAAATTTCCCATAGGAATGCATTGAAAACGTAGTAATCTCTAATTGCGACCATTTTTATGTTGTATGGATTCGCCCCATAGGCAATTCTGTTAAGCAATTTTCCCCTATCTCTGGAATTTTTTATGTTGTACAGGTTTTATGTCATACAAACCATTTGTTATACGAGGGTCCACTGTAGTTCCGATTTGTTTTATTTGGGACTCTTTTCTGCAAGTGCCTCTTTCATTTTGTGCTTTACTTCCATTTCATTGCACTTTCAGGTAATTTCATTTCAGCTTTCGCTCTTTGTATTTTTAGAACTAGCCTAAAATCCCCAAAGAACTCATAGAAACTACTCTAGAAGAACAGAGGCAGAGCAACAGTAGATCAGTCTACTCCAAAAAGCAGGCAATAATACATGAGAAAGAAAAATCCTCACCAGAAACTACAGTGATACCTTGAATTACGAAATTAATATGTTCCAATGGATTTTTTGCAATTCAAAATTTTCATAGTTCAAAGTGGCTTCCCATAGGAATGCACTGAAAACCAATTAATCCGTTCTAGATTAATTGGTTTTCAATGCATTCCTATGGGAAGCCTGCCCCGACCCAGCAAAGCAGGGAAAAAGTCCCCACCCCCCTTTGCTGGGTTTGGAGAAAAAACCCGCAATCAACCCATAGCCGAACTGTCAAAAGCACCTGGTTGTCCACCAGTGATTTTGACAGCTACGCAGCCAGGGGGGTCAGAGCAGCAAGGTTCTGATTTTTAAAACACCCATGCACAACAGCCTGCTTTTTGCATGGTGCATGCTGGTGTTTTAAAATCAGATCTTGCCAGTCAGAGTGGCGAGGATCTGATTTTAAAACACTGGCGCATGCCCTGCAAAGAGCAGGCTGTGTGTGCGGGTGATCACTTTAAAAAAATGTGTACACAGCCTGTCTTTTGCTGGTATTTGGGGGCTGAGCAGGCGAGGGGGTGAGGGTAGACCCTTCGCCTGCTCAGCCCCCTGCTGGGTCGGGGCAGCGGCTGCCCCCCTCCCCGCCGCCACAGCCAGGGGACCAGCAGCTTGAATCCTGCTGCTCGGGACAGGTAGAATTGGTTTCGGTTCAGTTGGCTGAAGTGAGACCAATCCTGTCTGTCCCCAACTCAGCAGTGGGCTGACTTCACCCCTCACTCATATTCCTTGCCCGCTCAGCCCCCTCCTGGGTCAGGGCATCCGGGTGCCAGCAGCCTTGATTCAGCAAGATTTTTTTGAAAGACCCGCACCTGCAGCATCCTCCTTATGTGGCGTGCGGGTGTGGGTCTTTTGACAAACCTTGCTGGGTCAAGGCTGCTGGCTTCTGGATGCCCCGAACAAGCAGGGGGGGGTTAGCAAGTGACTCCACTGCTTGCCCGCTAACCCCCCTGCTGGGTCGCAGCCACCAACAAAAGCCCTTTCCCAAAGATGGGAAAGGGCTTTTGCTGTCTATGGGAGCAGTTTTTCCTTCAGCGCACCCAGAAAGCAGGCGAGGATGGGGGTGCCTGCCTCGGATCCCCGCCACCCGCCTGCTTTCCAGTCACGCTAAAAAAAAAAAAAAAGCACAGTGAATTACAAACAACTTGAATTAGAAAGAAAAAAGCACAGTGGCTGCGGCACTGTCAAAATCACGTAGCTGTCATAGCCAGGTGATTTTGACAGCTCGGGATTTCCCTTCGTAATTCAAGTTTTTCGTAATTCAAGGTATCACTGTAATCTATATTATCATGTTCATGCAGCCCAGTAGCATGTTGGTACAGTGAAAAAGTTCACTCCTTTGTATATCTACCCACATTCAATGAAGCAAATGAAAGTCTTCTCATCCGCCTACAAAAATATACACCTTTAACAGAATAAATACACAATAAATTAACCAAATAATAATGTGAAAAAAAACATTCAAAGAGCTCTCCAACATATTGGGGGAGGGGGAGCTTCCTCTTGTAAAATACAAAAACAAAAAAGTAAGCAAATATAGACAAAAACTACAAAGCCCCTACCCCACCAACTACTGGAGTTCGGAGTGATTTCTCTCACCCTCAGCCATCACTTGATGCCTTCTCTTCTCTTCCTTGAATCCAGTACCCTTGCCAGGCAGAAAGAAAGAAAAAGGAATCAAACAGATGTATTTCCAAAGAAATCAAGGAATTAAAAATAATAATTTTTAAAAAATCATCGTAAGGAGGCATGCTGGGGGCAATTATAACTAGGCAATGCCCAATGGCAATATGAAACAGTACAGAGTTGATGTCAGAGCAGCATTTTCTCATGATTCTGCTGATAATGTAACATGGCCTCACCTTCGGGTATACTTAAGGGAATGGTGCCCTAGAGATGGGATACTGCTTCGTCCAGATTCATGATTACTACAGACTGAAGAATGCACAAGGCTCCCTCTTCCCGCCTTCCCCCCCCCCTTTCATGCATGCCAGGCTCGGCAAGCAGTGTGTCATTTTGTGTCTCTTGGGCCTCAAACAGGGAGAGGCGAGAGAGAGCGCTGCACGAAGCTTACAAGAATGCCAGATCACGTGAGGAGGCCGAGAGTATTCTCCAACAATACATCGAGAGGTTCACCATTAGTGAAGCTGTCCTTGAACGCCTGGAGATGCCAAAATTTTTGGAGAGAAGCCATTCAGCAGAGCCAAATTCATCATCCCCACCTAAGGACCCCAATCCCCTGAGGTATCTACGGCAACAATCGCTCCCCGCCCCCAAATACACTGCCAAGGTGGAAGCAACCATTGTTCCTGCCAGTGGATTGGAAGCCAGCATTTCAACTGGTCGCAGTTCTCCAAGTAAACGTTTCGTCTCCAAGGCTGTGCCTATGTTGACCCCCAAGCCTTACTCACATCCCAAGAATACACAGCAGGTTTTCAGAACTTTTAAGGTAGGTTGGATTATATTGGGTGGTTGGGTGGTTGGTTTTATCTCCTGCCCATCTGGCCATCTCCCATGGTCCTCAAGGACTGACCATGCCAGGTCAGACCAATGGGAATTTGAGTCTGACTACATCTAAAGGGTGTCAAGCATCCTAATCCTGATTTAGGGCACTTTTACACGCCCTCTAAAATCCGGTGGCAACTTAAATTCGGACCAGAGATCATGGGGGCTTGTCGCTCTTCCTGTGTTCCCACCCCTCCGCACTCCATTACTCCTGTCTGCGTGAGGGGTGGGAGAAAAAAGGGGAGAAAAAATGCAGGCTCACCTCTGTCTGCGTCTGCCAGTGGAAGCAGCCCCAGCAGCCCCATCGTCGTGATTCCTGTCTCTTAAAGGGGCGGCGGGGACAAAAAAACAAACAGATGGTGAGGGAGCCCGGCTTTCACAGCTTTACAATGCGCACTGGAAGATTTTTTACCTTCTGGAGGCCAGGTACTTGAAAAGTGTGCTGGGACGTGCTTAGGTGGGCGTGGTTGTACTTAATTTTTTTAAAAGTCCGGAGCTGGTGGGAAAACATTTTAAAGCTCCGGATCTGGGAGCCCTTTGCCTCGGATTTTAGGGGTCGTGTAAAAGTAACCTTAAGCAAAATGACAGATTGCTGCTGAGAAGAGCTGAAAATATAGATTTCAGATGCTGGGGAGACAAGCAGAGAGTGGAGGGGAAAGTAAGAAAGACAGGGGCAAGAGTAACTGGAACATAATATGAATAAATGGTGCTAGATAGCTTCATAATGTAGGTTTCAGACTGCAGTAACACATTAAGAGCCACCTATAGTAGTAGAATGAGTGCTGGAACAGTAGCACTGGAATAGGTTTTATATGTTCCATGGTGTACTAGTTGCAGAAGGCACAACACAAAATTCTCCACCTCCTTCTGCTTTGAAATGATAAAGTTTGGCCAGGGTCATAAGTTTGGCATCACTTGTCTGTTTTGCAATCCTACCCTGCAGGGAGATGGAAAAGTCAGCGTGAATGGAGATGCTGTCAATGGAGTGGAAGAGGAGCAAGAGAGGGAATGCACAGCATTAATATTTGCCCCTTCACCAAGTAGATCACCAGATTCCGACAGTGTCCTAGGAGCGGACGGCGACGTAGCGGAGGCGGAGCAAGACTCCACTAACACTGAGCTTGTTTTAAAGAGACTCATCGAACACAATAAGCACAGAGAGCAGATCGTAAGAATAAAATACTTGGATTCTCCTGCCTTTTTTTTGTCATGGGAAGTGCTCTCGGATTAGTTGAAAGTGAATTCCAGGTGTCTTTTCAAACTCAACTAAAATCAAACATTTATTCAAATCTCGGTTAGGTTGCTTGTAGCCTTCAGTGTTTCAGGAAAAGGAAGACAAATGCATAGTTTAGAGGCCATGGTAGTAATTTGTGCAAACCGTAAAACTAAGCACATAATTCTTTTAATGAGCCCCGGGATTTAATTTAACAAGGTTAAGAAGTTTCTAGTTCATGCTGTGCCTGGCATAGCGAAAGCCGCATGCTTTGGCCAATACATAAAGCTATCCTCGCTACACAATTTTCCTTGAAATGGAAGGCGAATTTCAACCATAGGAGCTTTTCCAGGTTACAAAACCATTGTTATAAAATCCACCCTTACCAGCTCCTGGTGGCAGTGGGTTTGGAGGAAGTGCATCTTCACTGGTCGTAATACAAAGGGATTATCTTTCAGATATACAGATTAACATTAGTTGGGCATTAAACTTTACTGTCATGTGTGCCTTAGGAACCAAATTGTTCTAGTAATTCTGAGGTAAAACACAGCCAAATCCTCTTGAAGTACAGGGTAAGATGACACAGAAGGCTGAGTTTTTGCAAAGAAAAAGTGTTCAGTCAATCAGTTGTGAGGGGAGTTAGTTGCAGTGCAGTCACACCCAAGGCCAAACTGGACTTATCCCTAGTTAGATGATTTTGACCCTGCGACTTTGAACATGCTTAGAGGGGGAAGTCTTAAATCTGCCTCCTCTATTGCCATGTTCTTCATGACTACAGCATTGAGCGTGAACAGAATAGATCTGTTAGCATGTAGGGTCTACAGGATAACAATGTTTTCCAGACTTCATCATGCTCTCACATAAAGTCCACACACATAAGTGGGACTCTGCCCTTTTCCACTGCTGTAACTGTGAAAAAATGTGACAGTGCTAAGAGGTGCTTCCTTTTTAGCGTCTTCATAGTGCTGGGTTCATTACTACATATACAATATTGCTAATTGCAGGAATAGTGTTAACATGACAGTGTTTTCTTAAAAGTATAACCGGCACCCCCAGGACTCTCAGGACTTTTGGTGCAATTTAATTCCCCCCCCCTTCCACGTCAGGCCCTGAAAAAAGCACTTTTCTGAGACTGTTATTTGTATTTCAAGAGATAGTCAGGCCTCTCTTCAGGTTCTGTTTACAGCTCTAATACATATATGAGGTGTGGCACAAAGAGTTATGTACTATAATACAAAGTATTCTGGCATAAAGCATGGCTAGTGGAGCAAACTGAATTTTTTCTATAGAAAATCACTTGTTACATTACAGCAAAACCTCCCTGTGAATTGCAAAAGCTGTGGTTCATTCTAAAAGGAATTGGGGAAAATGGTTCCATTTAGGTACCCTAATGTATAACACAGGACTAACTGTAGTATTAGGACAGACTACAGAGAAATACATTGGTTTTCCATAAGGAAAGACAAGGGTGTACTTTATCTCCCAGTTTGTTCAGTAAGTGCGTAGAATATATCATATAAAAGATGAATTATATTCAGAAGAAGGGTAGAATTAATAATTTACAATATGCTGCTGATGCCATATTACTGACAGAAAGTAATGACTTGAAATTATGACTGGGAAAGTTAAAGAGGAAGGTGCAAAAGCAGGGCTACAGCTAAACATTTAAGTGAAAAATGTTGACAACACAAACATTATTTTATTTGTTTATTTATTTATATAGCTTATATGCCGCCCACTACCCAGAGGTCTCTGAGAGGCTCACAATTAAAATAAACAATTAAAACATCCAAATCACAATAAAATTAAAACAATAAAAACATATAAATACAATAAACACAATACGTTAAAACACAATGCTAAAATTGCCATCAGGACCCACAATCATCAGTTTAAAAACTTCTGGAACAGGAAGGTTTTTACCTGGCGCTGAAATGTCACCAATGTCGGTGCCAGGCGGGTCTCACTCGGGATGGCATTCCATAGTCTGAGGGCAGTTGCTGAAAAGGCCCTATACCTGCAAACCATCCCTTTCACTTTCTTGAGGGATGTCTCTTTCAGGAGGGCTCTCTGGCTAGATCTTAAATTCTGGGTAGGTTCATATGGAAGGAGGCAGTCCTTTAGGTATCTAGGTCCTAAGCCAAACAGATGTTGATAAATCAAGCCATTACTTGATTTAATGTGAAAAATGGAGAAACTGAACCAGAAAGGTTTCTTGTACTGGTTCACAGTGATAATGGACATTGATTTATTTAAAATATATCTTCCTGCCTTTCTCCTTAAAAAGATTCTAAGGCAGGTTACACTATTAAAGACAGTATTTAGAGTTAACAAGGGTGAGTGTACAAATATTTAAAAGGCTCAAATGAATTCTATACTAAAAACACATAAGTAACACCAAAACTCATTCAAAGCCGTAAGACACAATCCATCTAAAAACCCTAAGGCAGTGATGGCGAACCTTTTAGAGACCAAGTGCTCAAACTATGATTCCAAACCCACTTATTTTTCACAAAGGGCCAATATGGCAATTCAACCTGAATGCAGTGGCACCCCAGGTTACAATGGTTCAGGTGCTACTTTTCGGGAAAGCGAGGATCGAAGAGTGTTTTTTTGAATTTCGCCCGGCTGTCTGCTCAGAGCACAGTGACATGCTCCGGGCGGAGTGGGAAGTGATGTGGCTGTGAGGGGGCAATGTCGTGTGCCCACAGAAAGGGCTCCACGTGCCACCTTTGGCACCAGTGCTATATATTCTCCAAAACTGCCCTAATGCAACCAGTCATTAGGGGAAAGCTTGCCTGAAGAGAAAGGCCTTTACTTGCTTGAAGAAGGACAGTAAAGATGTGGCCAGCCTGGCTTCCCTTGGTGGGGGGAGTTCCAGAGTCTAGGAGCAGCAACAGTAGGCCCTCTCCTGTGTATCCTCCAAACACACCTGTGAAGTTTGTGGGGTCAAGAGGAAGGCAGCTCCTGAGGATCTTAACTCACGCAGGCTCAAAAAGGCCCAAGCTGTTTAGGGCTTTATAGGTTACAACCAAGACTTTGAATCGTGCCCAGTAACAGATTAGCAGTCAGTGGAGCTGCTGTAACAGTGGGGTTGTATATAAACAGTAAGAATATTGTTTAACTTATGTTGGCAGGCATAAGCAATAAGTATCACCAGGTCTGTTTTTGGATTGCTTGTGCTTACTGCTTCTCTTTTTGAGACATGTTGCTGACAACGCCAGAAATGTAAATAGGAAATATTTGCAACAAATTGGGGGATGGGGAATTGGATATGGAAAACTCCCAGCAGGATGCTAGGAAACAGTTTATTGAAATAAAAATCAGACCTGCTGAAGTGAAGTGCCTTTGGGGGGGGGAGGCTAATTGGACAGTGTCCAGACCTAGGGAAGAAAAGCATGTGTTTTGTATCATTTGTTTTCGGTCCTTCAAAGGGTTATGTTGGCTTCCGGACTATGAAGACAAAATGATATCTATAACTTCATGGGGGAGGAAGGTGGGGGCTGAAGGATTTCCCCCCTCTCAAGTTTGTCAAAAATTATTTGCTACCCTGCTTTGAGTCCATCTTGAATTTTGCCAACAGGAAGTGTATGAGACAAATGTGGAGCTTCCTGAAAAATCTAAGCTTTTGTGGAATTTTGAAGGAAACAGATGTTGATAAGACGAGCCAGATTTGCAAGGCGGACGAGTGGTGATACCTACCACATGTGTGCTTCCCCTTCTTGGTTCATAAAAGCACCCTGGGGGATATAGGAAACTGGCCAAGTCAAGTTGCATTTGTCTAAAAGATGTCTTGGTCAAATGCCTGTTTTTTATATATATATATTTTTTAAAAAGATGCCTGAGCATTTCATTCATTTCATTCTTGATTAAGGTGCTGCAGCCTGTAAGGCAGTGGCTCCCACCCCAACCTTTTTTTGGCACCAGGGACGGATTTCGTGGAAGAATTTTTTTCCATGGGGTGGTGGTTTAGGGATGATTCTGATTTTTTCGCTCTCTCTCTTTTACTGCATCAAGATGTTCCTTGTGTATGAGAACATGCAAGCCCCCCGCCACTCCCCAAGGTAGTTCTATCGTGCCCAAAACAAAAATGATTGCATCAGGTGCTCTGGGGAGGAAAAAACTCTGCGCCCTTATGAATGGAGCACTGTGTGACACAGGCCATGGACTAGGGATGGGAACCCCTGCCATCGGATGTGGCTCACCTGCAGAGGTCTCAAGATCTCTCTCTTGGGTCCACTGCCTCAGAGGCATGTTTGATGGGGATACCAGAATGTGGCTTTTTTTCTGTGGTTACCCTCAGGCTCTGGAATAATTCCTGTCCTAAAGGACATACCTGCTTCCTCTTTTTTGTCCTTTCACTAGATGACCAGTTATATCTGGACAGCTAGAAGGGGTTGCTGTTGAAGGGGGATTTAATTGTTTCATGTCATGCTTGGTTATGTTTTTAAATTTTAATTGTACAAGTGGTACCTCAATTTAAGTAATTACTTTGTTCCCTGGGATGTTTTGTATGGTGAAAAATTTAAAATTTTCTTAAACCGAGTAATCCCCATTCAAACATCACACATCAACTTTTTTTACAGGGAAAAAAACCTTAAACCGGGGCAGTCTATTGAAAAAAATTCTTAATCCATGGCATCCCCATTTCCACTCATCTCTTTTCTTAAACTGATTTTTTTAAACAAGGTACCACTGTATATCTCATTTTATTATTGTTAGGTACCTTCAGTGCCATTTTCAGACTCTCCCCTTTATGCCCTCCAAATCTGGAGAGATTTGGGGTTCAGGGGGCTGAGTTATTAAACTTTAAAGGGAGTGCTCCCTTTGGAGCTCAGTAACTCCATTCCCTGTACCCTGAACCTCTCCAAATTGGGTGCTTAAAAGGGAGCTTTGAGGAAGCTCCACTGTAATTTCCACACTGCTAGCTGCCTGGGATCACTGTTTTCAAGCATATAACATTGCAATTCTAAATGGTTTTTTCTGGGGGCACTTCCTTTAAAGTTGAATAACTCAGCCCCCTGAACCCCAAATATCTCCAAATTTGGAGGGCTTAAAGGGGAGGGTCCAAGGAAGGTACCCATGAAATTTGGTTTCTCTAGGCCCTAGGGGAGCAATTTTATAGAGTAACGAATCAGTTTGTTACTGGTTCATTTCATATGATTTTTTTAAAAAAAATCATTTGTAACAATATGAAATGAATCATGGGGGAACAAAACAGAACAAAACAAATCTCAATTTTTCTGTTTTGTGCCCATCCCTACTCTGAGGTATTTTATAAGTACCAAAGAGTTTAGATCAAAATCTGGCAGATTTCTTGTAAGGAGGAAGGGACTGGAGTTTTGCATCCCGCTGCTTTGTGACCTGATTTTTTTGTTACTTGATTACTTAGCTTTTGAGTGGCAGAAGATTATGTGAAGATATGACTTCATTTAAAAAGATAGCCTTCGAGGTAATATGAGAGCCTTGTGTTGTGGTTCATGCTTATGGCATTTGTGTCTTTTATTCTTATTTTTCTTGCATCTGTTTGGCTCCATTATGCAGCCCTCCACAACATGTGCAGCCTAACTCACAAGCCAGTGGGTATTTTAAAGACTTGCTTAAGTGGCTTTGTTAACCACAAGTTCTGCCATTGCATGACAGCGTGCCCAAGACTTGGGTTTGTTCCAGATGTGATTTGACAGTAATGAGAATGCCCTTTTGCAGGGTCCTTTGACTGAAGAAGGAAAAGATGGCAACCTAAAAGAAGAAACTGATTCAGAAAGACCGCCTTCAGGTCTGTTATTTCAGACACCATTTTAAAATATTCCATGTATGTTTGTTTTTAAACTGGAACTGAACTCTAGGTTCTGTGGTTTGCACGTGGCAGTATATAAAATGAAGGAAGAAAGGAACAAACAAACAAACAAATGAATGGTGGGTTTTAACTCGGTGGAGGTGCACCACAGAGTGTCCCTGTCTTTTGTAACCAGAGGTAGACTATTACGTGTGAACAGCAGCTTATGCAGGTTCATTTGTTTGCACCTGAATAGGCTTTATGATCCACTGGAATAGATCCATTCTAGTTTTTCTAGAAAAGGACCGTTTGTGAATTGCATCTGCTCAATACCCTCAGGAATGCCCCAGTTCAATCACAACATTGTAGGGGCCCTAGGAAAGCATACATCTCTCTGGGTTCACTTTTCTACCACATCATGGGGTGTATACACACTGAAGCTGTGCATCAGCCAGTCTTCAACAGTTAAGCAGTTAAAGCTACTCTCTGTGTTAGATGTGTATTTTCTGAGGCAGAGAATAACATTATAATGATACAGTAATATGCTTAGGAAAAGTGTATAGGAGCTCAAGAAGATACATTTGGCTGCGGTCCCCTCCACTTTATGCTTACAAAAATCCTGGGAGGTAGCCCAGACTGAGACAGTTTGACTAATCCAAGGTCAGCCAGTGGCCTTCATGGCCAAGTGGATTTTTAATACAGCACAAGAATCCCCCGTGTCCTCGTGCAATATCCTGCTGGCTCTCTTTATTCAATCCCCCACCTTCGTTTTTGCTTGGGCAGGGAAAACCAATAGTATATTATAACCCAGGCTGTGTTTTCTTGGCTAAAAATGTGAGAAAAAGCTGCCTTCTCTTGCCTTTCCCCGACATCACTGGCAGAAGCGGTTGAGAAAAAAATGTGTGATGATTGAGGTGGGTGGGTAGCCTTATCAAAAAGGGACTGTGGGGTGAAAGAAGAGACAGGAGGTGCAGTTTTCCCACTCAGGCTAAACAAGCAAAAACTTGCACCCCCTAATAATGTGTGTGTCCATTTTTAAAAATGAACATCTGGAGAGATTTTGCTCAATGCTGCCACGGAGGGTGGTGGACTCTCCTTCTTTGGAGGTTTTTAAGCAAAGGCTGGATGGCCATCTATCGGGGGTACTTTGAAGGGGGTTCCTGCATGGCGGGGGGGGGTTGGACTGGATGGCCCTTGAGGTCTCTTCCCACTCTATGTTTCTATGATTCGGTGATTCTGTAATGCACAAGGGGCCAATCCAGATCACCTGAAGTGTGTGTGGCTGATGGGGTTCTGTTTCTTGTCAGTTGTGCAGCCATGGAGAAACCCGGAACTGGTATACCACTTCTGAGTGCTTGACACCTACAAACATGTGAAGGGTTGATATGATTGGAATTGATCTAGCGGCGCATCATATTTACACCTGGACCAGAAAAGATACTTCAGTATCTCTTCAGACAATTATAATTTGCTCACTTTTATACACTTTTCCCTGTCACAGATGTTTATATTGGAACAAAATTAGCATTAAAGCATGTTAACGTGTAAAGCATGTTACAATTTAACTTGTAATCCATGGCTATCTTCTCTTATATACAGAAATAGTGACAGAAAGGTGCCCCCTTCAGGTTTCATAAAAGAATGCAGTTATTTATCAATAGCAGTCATAGCATTTTGTTCCAAATCACAGTTTTACCTACCCTTTTCTGATATTTGAGCTGGGTCACAATATTATGTTTTCAGAGCAAATACATGGAAAATACACCTTAAATGCTTTACTACATAAAACAATTGATGTTAGAAATCAGTATTTTTGAAAGCAGTTATTTTCAATTAGGTAACATGCCAAAACTCTTTGAGAAAGAATGGCAGAACTATCTACATAGGTTTTTTTTTAGCTTTATAACTGTCTTATTAGAGAGTTCATACAGTTAGGAAAAGTTAATCCACAGAGTATATAAAACAATGCCTGAAATTATGCAACTTGGCATGCAGCAAATATTGCCATGTCTATGGAAAATTAACTTATAGCAATGAACTTTTGAAAGTTATGCTTTTTGCAGGACTTCGCAACAAGATTTTGACCAATACATTTAGTGATTGAATAGATATATAAAAGGCAGTGTTTGTGTATCCCTGTGTGTATCTGTTTCTTCTTTAGATCCTAGACATTAGACCTCTTAAATTCATTTGACTACACATAGCAATCTATATCTATTTTTATCTGCTTTTGTAATTTGTTTTCTGGAAAAACCATCCCTCATAGTCTGGACCAATGAAGCTGTTTGGATGAATAGCACAACGTTTCTATCTCTCTCAAAAAAGAAGTCTAGTAGCCATGACTCAACTTCCAGATAAACTCACCTGGATGACTGAGAATCTTCACAGACATCCCTCCTAGTGTTTTCTTCATGTGTCTTTAATGGACAAAATTTAGCAAACCCAAAGTAATGCTGAGTATCTATTTCATATTAAAACACTATCTTCTGCCTTCCCTCTTCATGGGATTAGCCTCAGACTCCCAAGAATTCAGCACACCAGTTTCCTGTGCCAGCTCTACAGTGACGAGCGAGGAGTGCTCTTCCCTCAGTAATTATTCCAAGGAAGTCGGTTCAGATGATGAGCTGAAGAAATTTGAAATACCGCAGCTGAAGGATGTAGAAGAACCAGTACTTCAGAAGGTATCATGAGAGACTAAAACATATGGCTTCTATTTATTTATTTATTTTGAATATTTTCACCCCATCTTTCTCCTTGGAAAAGAACCCAAGGGGGGCTTACAATAATGAGGGACAATATACAGACCACAACATTCAAAAAATATTCAAGTTAAGAAGAGGGAATTGGAAGAGGCATCTTAGAACATTAAAAGGTAGCATTAAAGCTACAAACATAGGTTGCTGGTCGATATTTTGTCTTTTTGCCATGGAAAGATGATATGGGTTCGTATTTCTCATGAGAAGATGTTTGTCCTCATCAGAGAGAGTTATCTCTTTACGTAAAAAAAAATCTATTAGTTGGTTTGCAGAGCTAAATGTAGTGGAATGATAAACAAGCATTATTTGGGCATCTGTAGATTCATTTGTCAAATAAATCCCAATCAAAAACAGGAGTAAAGAAGACGTCAGTGAACATGAAAATGGTGATAATGCATGTGCACTTTGAACAACGTCAACCAGTACATTCCGCCCGCCCACCCACCCAAGAGATTGTCATTGCATGTTGTTCATAAGCAAACACAAACCATTGTGTTTGGATAAGCTGTATGGCTGTAGCCTGTCTCTATCTAGAGAAGAATTTCAGCCACTTTGATGTGTCCATTTGGGAAAGAAACATAAAATGTATAAGTCAACACAATATATCCAATGGGTAAATTAAAGGACTTTTTTCTTCTTCTTCCCCTCGCCATCTCTATGCTTTAATTATTGAGGTGCAAATAGGTTTTACTGTTTTTAACTCTTCTTAAAAATTTATTGTTGTAACGTTGCTTGCTTACCTTTGTAATTTTGTGTGGCTAACACAGCCCTGTAAGCCGCTTAGAGTTCGTTGAAGATAAGCGGGGTATAAATCCATAAATAAATAAATAAATAAATAAATAAATAAGAAATGCCATATATGAGTGTAATTTCATGTGCCATTTGGGTCTTTAAATACTGATTATGTTCTTCATGAATTGGCCTAGGTAGAAACCTTGGAAACTGCTGAACAAGATGGAGGCATAGTATTTCCACAACTGAAGAAGATGCCAGAGATGAGCCATGTCGTTTTACAGACTTCTTCTTCTCAAGGTAAACAAGCAGGAAGTGTAGGTTTCAGTGCAACATTCAGTACTCGGTAAGATTTAAAATGTGTTAAAAAGAGAAAAAATGTGTGTCCTAGGGCTGAATTTGATCTTTGTGTCTAAATGTTGGAGGAAATGTGGTTTGCCATCTTCAGACTGTTATTGCAACATCTGTTCTTTAAAAAAAGAAAAATGTATAAACACAACAATGGATGTGTAATCAGGGTTTCAAAAAAGTATTGAAAAACAAGGAAATTAAAAATGCAAAACCTATGTCAAGGATTCTTTAAATATTAGGCATACAGTATTAAGTTACCTCTTTGTGGTAGACTGGAACCATAGGAGGAAAGAGAGCATGCATGCAGGGCTTCACCCTAGAGCAGGGGTGGCGAACACGCGGCTCTCGAGCCGCATGCGGCTCCCGGCCAAAATGAATGTGGCTCTTCGGGGAGGGAAGAAAAGGACAAGCGCCAGCGGGGGGGGAGAGAGAGAGAGCAAAGCGAGCAGGCGGGCGTGCAGGTGAGCTGTTGCTGCTGCTCCTGGAGACGGCGGAGGAAGCTCCGGCGCGCCCCAGGGAGGGGACGGCTCCACGCTGCCCGGGGAAAGCAGCAGCAGCAGCCCCGACGGGCTCTTTGTTCACCCGGCCACCGGAGCGAGCGGGGAGGGAAGAAAAGGACAAGCGCCAGCGAGGGGGGGAGAGAGAGAGATTGAGAGAGAGAGAGAGAGAGCAAAGCGAGCAGGCGGGGCGTGCAGGCGAGCTGCTGCTGCTGCTCCTGGAGACGGCGGAGGAAGCTCCGGCGTGCCCCGGGGAGGTTAGCTGCAGCTCCAGCACGTCGGGCGGACACTCGCGGCACGCGGGGGCCTCAAGGATGGCCACGGCGACAAGGGCAAGGCCATGCCGTCCATGGGGACGAGGGGTGCGGGGAAGGGCTCGGTGGGCCGCGCCGGGGCCCGACTGAAAGAGGGGGCCGCCGTTACTGCCTGCAGCCGCTGCCTGCCCGCCCTGAGCCTGACAGACAGCAGCTCGGAGCCGAGGCGGAAGTGACGGCCGCTTCACCTGCTGGGCTCCAAGGAGGAGGAGGGGGGGTGACACGCAGGGAGGAGGAGGAGGAGGAGGACAGAGGGCGGACAGTCAGTCAGTGTCCGTTGGGAAATTCGCCCGGGGAGGAGTCGCCCCCCCCTTGCCGGTTGGCTGCTGTCTCCCTTTCCGGCTGTGCCAACTGAAAAATACCTGTGTGTAAAAAGAGCCGCTCTCAAGCTGCTGTCTATGTTCTCGTCAACATATGTCTGTGAGAAGCTGTTTTCTACTTTGAAACACGTGAAATCAAAGCACCGGTCCATTCTGACTGATACTCATGTAAAGGAACTGCTCCGAGTGGCTACAACTGAATACAAACCTGATTTGCAGAAGATTACTGAAAACAAAAGATGCCAGAAATCCCACTGAGATTATCATCCCATCACTCCAACAAAGTAACAAAAAACACCTGACTGAGCATGTTATATTATGTGTTTAATATATTATTGTTAAAATTATATGCTTTTGTGTGAGTGTTTGTCTGTTTTGGCAGGTCACTGCGTGGTGTGGCTCTCTGACTCTCACAGTTTAAAATTTTTGGCTCTTTTTGTCGAACTTATTCGCCACCCCTGCCCTAGAGCAACAGAACTTAGAGGGTGTCATAATCTGGAAGTGATCCACAGGGAAATAGCAGTGGTTCACACTCCTCTTGATTTTACTTCTCTCACACACCCCTCTCTCATTCTCCCTCTCTTTCATTTCCCTCTCTCTCCCCCCCACCCCCTTAGTGTGAGAGCTTAGCGTGAGACCCTAGTGTGTGAGAGATGGTGCATTTTGTCCCAGGTATTAAAATTTGTTACAGCTCTGAGAGAGACAGAAAGAAAGGGAGGTGTATTTAAGGCCTCTGGCTTTTGAGTTATTTCCTGAGGATATGGGAAACAGGGTCCTGTGGCCCCGTAACAGAAGCTGAAGTTTTGAATTCTCGCTAAAGGCTGTCTTCAACCAAGAGAAAGCTTCATGGACATGAAATGTGTACTTGGTAGGAAGGGGCTCCTGTAGTCCCTGTTGCTGGCTACATGACTGAAATAGGGTGGGAGTCCATGGAGCCATGGATTGAAGCCTATATACAAGATAGGATGAAATAATTGTCTCTACCTTTACTGCCCCCTTGTGGCATATAGTTACAGTTGTTATTGTACCTTCCTCACTTTCAGCAATAGCTTGGTCACTACAGTCTTGTATTCTGTATCAAAGTCCAGCAATGTCATACCTACATCCCCAAGGAGAAACCATCCACTGCTTGTAGTGGCAAAACAGGATTACATTCGGCTACAGCCTCCCAAGAACCAGGTACTCCAGGTTGGAGTTTTGCTTGGTGATATCCCTCCTAAATACACCATAGTAACCAAATTCAAGATACAGTTTTTTTTTTGGGGGGGGGCTGCCTCTAGAAAAATTGTTATTGTTAACAAATTATTGAGGGAGATCCTCAGTTCAAGATGCTGACCTTGACCTACAAAGCACTGTAAAACCTGGGTCCTAGCTACCTTAAAGATCGAATCTCACAGTATGATCTGGCTCAGGTGTTAAGGTCATCAGGAGGGGCCTTTCTGTCCATCCCGCCAACATCACAGGCATGTCACATGGGAACCCATGAAAGGGCCTTCTCGGCTGCTGCGCCCAAACTCTGGAACTCCCTCCCACTGGAGGCCAGGACTGCCCTATCTCTTATGTCTTTCCGGAAACAGGCAAACACCTTTCTCGTCAGGCATTCCCTGAATGATGGACTGCCTGTTATGTGACTTATATATGAATCTGTCATACAAGAACACATAGACTTTGTGTTTATAGACTTTGTGATTGCATTGACACTGTGTTCTCAATGTTAGTTTCCCTCGCTCATAACTTTACATGGAATTTTACTCTCTTTTTAACTCCGTGTGTTCTCTGGTAGCTTTAACGTAATGCTGTCTTTTGATGCTGTAGGATGCTGTAGTTCCCAATACTTGAACATGTCTTAATTGTACTGGACTGTATATATTATCCCTCGTAACTGTAAGCCACCTTGGGTCCTTTTCAAGGACAATGGTGGGGTAAAAATACCCTAAAATAAATAAATAAATAACAAATCCTTGCAAAAGCACCATGCCTTCTCTTTTGGGTGGCATGTTTTTAGACTTCATGTTGTATCTTAAAGAGATGGGACATAACATGATGACTGCTAGTGACAGTGTCCGGGTTTGGCACTGGGGGACCCTTTCTGGGGCCATGCACAAGCAAGGGCCTCCTATTGATGCCCAGAGCTCTCCACTACCCACCTCCTCTACTTCCTTCTCCTTGTTGTTGCTTCCTCTTCTTCTGCCTTTTCCAAGTGTGTCAGCGGGGAGAAGAGTTGGCACCAGGGAGATGGAGTCTCCATTATTTTTAGTGCAGGTTGGGTCCAGAGAGAAAAAGGCAAGTAAGAGGGACTATGGTGACGATGGTGAGGCCATGCGGCCATTTATGGGGGGTGAGCCTACTGGAGGCATCTTGACTTGAAGGCTCCAAAAATTTGAAGCAAATACACATGAATGACATTTTGAATTGAGAGTACTGACTTGTTGCTCTGTAGTTCTTTTGAAGGTTAAAAAACAGTATCTGTAAATAAATAAACATGTGACCATCTATTTTGAAAAGTTTAATTTTAATACTTGCTCTTTTTTTTTTTTTTGCAGCTGAGAGCAGTAGCCGTGACAAGTCAAATGTAAGTTGTCTCCCCACCACTCTTGTTTCCATTACTGTTGAACATAGCAAGGCTTCGAAGTATGTGGAACCTGCTCACAGATTATCCCGGAGAGTCTTCAATGCAGGCAGTTCTTGAGATCATATCCAATTCCTAGATTGGGAAGTTGATCCACAACTGCACTCCATTCGTGACCTCCACTGCTAGGTGACATGCTTTCTCCTCTGAATGGATCTGATGACTGAGAGTATGGGTTGCTACCACAACAGACATAAAATGGGATGGGTTCCATGCATAGAAGGGTGTGTGGTGGTGGGGATGGTGCTGCTGCTACATCCCAGAAGCAACCCAATGTTTCTAGGGCAAAGAGATCAACAGATTCTGTTGTTGCCCAAGAGATGTCTGAAGATATTCAGAGCTCTCCCATTCTTTGGGGAGTCCCCCAGGAAAATCACTAACCCCTTTCCTTGTCTTTCTAGAGAGACCCTGCCTTCTAGCGATTTTCTCCTGACAAGGAACCTGGTGCGACTCTTGACCCTAGAACCACTAACGCTCTTCCTAAATCCATGCTAGGTCCCATCTCCCTGGAGGTTGTCCCAGTTAAAAGCAGTGTACTCTGTTCTTGATAAGTGCCCTCCAGCAAATGGAATGTTTCTTGCTCCTCACAACTCTTAAGGAATTTCTAAGAAAGAGACATGTGACTCTGAAGGCATAAGCAAAGAAAATCTGCCATGAGTGGATGGAGGCATTACAATTCCATAAGATCATCCAGGGTCTGGGTTTCTCATCGTTAAAGCCCAGGATATGTGATGTAGAAGTATCTTCATCTATAACTTAGAGAAATACAGTGATGTAGGCATGTCACAATTGTAATTACTTTTTGGATAACAGTGCTCAGAGTCACCCAGTTAGCATGACCACTGTCCATAAAGGCTAAGGAATTCTGGATGTTATAACTTTTCCAACTTTTCTAGCATATGTGTGTTTTCCAATACATACCAGCATCTACATTGGTTGTGCACATAAAAAGGTCTTCCATGGCTGAGTATATCATTTTTAAAGATGATATGGATTTTGTGGGCATGGCTTGGAGTATTTTAGGTAGTCACAGCTGAATTCAATACAGAATGCTGTGTCGTTACTGTTTTGTTAAATATTGCCAACTTTTAACAGTACCCATCAACATTTTCTCAGCGTTTCAGTGGCTGGTCTTGGGATCCAGAAGAGGAGCGTAAGCGGCAGGAACGATGGCAGCATGAACAGGAGCGCTTACTTCAGGTACATTGGCTCCGTACTTTCATTCCACATTAATCTCCTGCTCGGCCTACAAGAACGTGAGTGGCCTCCCTTTTCTTCTGGTGCTTTTTGCCTGTGGTATCCCACAAGGTGACATGTTGTGGATGAAGAAAGTCCAATGTCACATATTCAAAAGATTCCTTAGGATGGTCAAAACAAGCCTCCTGAAGAAAAGCAGTGAAATGTAAACTGCTGATGCCTAGCAATCCTTAGCAGCGATTTTGTCCATCAATGGGGGACTTTTTTTTTCTAATGGGCACACAGGAAGTAGAGCATGGACCAGTGAGTCACAAGGCAGGGATGTCTCTTCAAGGCACCTTCCAATCACTGGCACTGTGGAACTGATAAATCCACGCCTTAAGTACCTCACTTACCTTGAAAGCCCTGTTAGTGCTGGTATAAGTTGGTTCCCACTTGAAGGCACATAAAAACAAATATTGATATAGGAATAAATAGAATTTCTAAATTTTACCAGCAATAAGTAAATAATGCCTTGCTAAGTTTTGAATAGTGACCATTTTAATTTAGAAAATATAACACTTTAGAAAATACAGAACAATCAGATACTTGCCTTGTCATCATCCTCTCCACTTAGGACCAAGATATGTGGTCTCTTTATTTTATAGGCTGACACAGTTTCTCATCTTTCATTTATTTTTTACTGGCAGCCATTTATTCTGATTGGATTACTGCCAAAGCCAATATTTATTTGTTTGTTTGTTTATATTTATATTTATATTTATAGACTGCCCGATTTTCCAGAGGAACTCTGGGCGGTCCACAACATGGAACACAAACAAACAATAAGTCCATAATGCCAACGTATAAAACCTAAAACCTGGACATTCAAACCAATAATAGAGATATAAGATATAAGATACTATATAAGTTACTATGAAGTAAACATGGTTAAGTTATTTTCCCCATGTTCCTGTGGGATATATAGCAACCTGCATATGATGCCTTTGATAGGAAGCCCTGTTAAAGTCAGATGCCAGTTTAGCCAAATAAAAATGCAAACCCCAAGTTTCCAAATGTTTGGTTACCAAATTCTTTCTTGCTTGCTTCCACATATGCTGGCTAGATCTCTTTTTTCTGCTTTATGGCTAAGACTTAATTTTGTTGCAAATGACATGAAGACAGGTGGAGGAAATGTTGCTCCTTTGGCCGTATTGTGGTCAGCCTTCTGTATTGAGCTCTTGGCAGAGGTGGAGTAAATTTTGATTTTTTTAAAAAAGGAAAGAAATTCTGTCTCACTTCCCATTGGGACTTTTGTTTCCATTTTGGAAGTTACTGTTCCAGTTCATAAGGCACGTTCAATCACTGTCCTAGATAACTGGGTTCCAAGCTTTCACAGCAACACAACATTTGATAAAGAACCCAGAACCACTCTACTCTTACACTAATAGCATATCAGCTGTGTTTAACTGTTTTAATACTATTGTTTATTGGATTTTGAATTGTTTTAAGACATACCATATTTTTCTGTCTGTAAGATAACACCGTGTGCAAGACTTTTAAAACCCAAATTTAAAACCCAAAATGAACAAAATGAACAAATCCTGCCAGAAATGAAGGGAAAGGGGGAACCCAAACTGATGACAGTGAATGAGCTGAGTAGAGTCTCTGCCCAACTGAGGTTTCCCTTCCTTTCTGGCACGTCATTCACTGCCGTCAGTTTGGCTTCTCCTCCACACACACACACCGCTGTTTCCTTTTCTTTCTGGCAGCTCTTTCACTGTCCTCTGCTTTTCCAAAATACCTCTTCACTTTGTTTTTGCAGAAATCGGAGTCATCTTTTCAGCAGGGAAGGGCTTGATGTTGAGCAACCCGTTAAGAAGTGCCTTTCCCCACTGAAAATATGGATCCGATTTCTGAAAAAAACAGAATAAAGTGGAGAGGCATTTTGGAAAGGCAGAGGACAGTGAAGGGAGCTGTCAGAAGGGAGTTGTCTTTCTCTTTGTTGTTGTTGTTGTTGTACAAATTGGAGCCACCTTTTCAGTGGGGAAAGGCTTACTTCCATCTATAAGACAACCCTCAATTTTAGGCCAACAGTCCTAGAAAAAAATCATCTTATAGACAAAAAAATACAGTAGGTTTTTTAAAAAAATGTATGCCATCATTTGCCCCAATAATGGGAGAAGCACAGATCATAAATAAAGTAAAACAAAATATGTAATGTCAGTTAAACAGGGAGCGTTGAGCTAGGCATTATGAAAGCATCTGGGAATCATATTTGGGCTGCCCTTTTCAGCAGGCAGCATCACCACTGCTACCACTTTGTTCAAATCGCCTCCAATTTATGCCAACCCTATGAGTGATCCATCTCCAAAATATCATGTTCTCAAAAGCCCTGCTCAGCTCTTGCAAACTCAAACCCATGGCTTCCTTTAGGGACTCAATCCATCTCACCATCACTAGTACTAATGAAATTAATCGCTGTTATTTGACATTCATATTCCACCCCCCGGCAGCCCCTCAGAATGATCTAGATCAGTGTTGGTGAACCTATGTCACTTGGAGCCCTTTCTGTGGGCACCCAACACCACCACTTCACAGCCAATACACAGCCTGTATTCAGGTTAAATTGCTGTATTGGCACTTTGGGAAAAAATTAGTGGGTTTTGAATCATAATTTGAGCACTTGGTCTCTAAAAGGTTTATCATCACAGATGAAACCTTTTATATATTTGCTTTTGGCCTGCATGTCTTAAAAATAAATCTTGGCTTGGAGGTCATCTTTGGGTCTGATTGGTGAAATACAATGTCTCCCTTGCATGTTTATTTCATTGTCCTGGGATTATTTATAGGAAAAGTATCAGAAAGAGCAGGACAAGTTGAAAGAAGAATGGGAAAGAGCACAGAGAGAAGTTGAAGAGGAGGGACGTAAATACTACGAGGAGGTATGAAACCAGAGGTCTAACTGGATGCCGTATCTCTAAAATAAAGTATGCTCTGTCTTAGCCCAGTAGAGCAACATATAAACAAATGTGTTGACATGTCACCCCTTCTTTCTTCCTTTGGAATTAGGGTGCCAACACAGCCAGGACATGTTCCATTAACTATCCTTGATCATTTTGTCTGAACCGAGAAACGGTGGTTACGGTACTGGAAGGAGAGGATGGGGTACTACTTTTAGGATGTTATTTGTTGCTCTGTTTTTACCTGTCATGGATATTGTTTTCAAAAAGCAAAGGAAGAAGATAAATGGTTAATGCTATTCATTATATGAAGGATAGTTAATTGCCCTTCTCTTGCTTAATAAAAAGAATATACAATAAAATATAAAAATGGCCAAAAAAAAACCCTCATTCCCGATTACTCCCTACCAACATTTGAGGAGGAAGGAATAAATAAGACTTATCACATTGAAAACACTGAAGGTTGGCTCTTGAACACACAAAGGAGTTGTTGGCTCTGCTGGCTACATGGAGCTTCCTTATTCATAGGCAGTGCACCGATTGTATGCCAAAAGGGGAGGGCTGCTATGTACATGGCTGTCTTGACTGCAGATGTCCCACATGTGTATGGTTGATAGTTCTTGGAAACAAAGGCCTAAATCCCAAAGGCCCTCAAACGCCCATGAAGAACCTGGGCTTGGCTGGCAGTTTTTCCAGTGACTTTGCAGGTCTCTCTAGCGAATTCTCCCTAACAAAGCCTTTCATTTCCACATATGGTGAGGGCCATATGTGTCTGTGTCCTTTGAGGTGGTCTGCAGCCAAAACCTGGGCTTCCAAGGCAAAGGGATAGTTGTGATAAATGAACTTAAATTAGCTAGCAGTGAAACAGGAGCTCTCCGTGGTACCAAATAGAATAGTCTGCCTCTTTTTGTTTACTCAAGAGCTTTTTTCATTCAGTTATCACTTCACATGATTTCCAATCTTCTCATCTCTTCCTGCAACACTGACTCCACCCTGTTCCTCTCCAGGAAGAGGGCACATTTGAACTGCACCTTGCCCTGCTTCCTAACTGTTAATTTATGGGGCTGGCTTTCACCTACTTCCTCCATAGATCCTTTGATGGTCTTTTGGCTTCTTTAGGAACGGAAGATCATTGAGGATACTGTGGTTCCGTTCACCGTGACTTCAAACTCTACAGAACCCTTATCCACCTCTTCCTCTGTGACTGATGGAAATGGGAGTCTGGTAAGCTCACTCCTGGAACTGGAGGATAAAGGGAAAGGTGGCATAAATAAGGTTATACTGTATATAAATTAGAGATGCTGACAGAAAAGAATAGCAAAGCATTCTATCTATCTATCTATCTATCTATCTATCTATCTATCTATCTATCT
>JAHTLZ010000030.1:3461163-3475178 GCA_023846285.1 Phrynocephalus versicolor | reverse complement strand
TATCTATCTATCTATCTATCTATCTATCTATCTATCTATCTATCTATTATCTATCTATCTATCTATCTATCTATCTATCTATTAACCTCGCCAATTTTCCCAAGGGAATACAGTCTACCTGTATTCAGGTTAAATTGCTGTATTAGCACTTTGCAAAACAATAGTGGGTTTTGAAGTGCAGTTTGGGCACTCAGTCTCTAAAAGGTTCGCCATCACTGCCATACGCTGGAGTTCCTTTTTAAAGCAAGCTAGTGGAAAGGGTGGTGGGTTTTCAGCTACAAGTGCTCTTGGAAAAGACCACCGCTCTTGACCCATTCCAGTTCGGTTTCAGGCTTCATCATGGCATGAAGACAGCATTGGTTGCGCTGCAAGATGACCTTTTGAGGGAAACCAACAGGGCAAATTACCTTGCTGGTCCTCAGTGGCCGTTGATGCTGTTGCCCATGGTAACTTCCTGGAAAAGCTCTCTGGTTTGGGGATCAGTGCTGGATTTTGTCCTGGGTCTTGTCCTTCTTAGAGGACTGCCCCAAGTGAGTAGAACTTGGGGAGATGGTGCCCACCCTGTGGATCCTTAATTACAGAGTCCCTCATGGGTTAATCATCTCCCCATGGCAGTTTAATATGTATATGAGGCCACTGGGGGAGTTCAGGAGTTTGGAGCTTTATGTCATCAATATGTGGATGACATCTAGCTCTGTTTCTCCTTCCAACCTTCTGCAGTGGATGCTGTCCTCTCCCTTGAGTGCTGCCTGAATGCCATGCCAGCATGAATGAGAGATAAAAGACTGAGGCTAAACCCAGACAAGATGGAGGTTCTGTGGGTGGATGCCCCTGTTGTCCGTGGCTTGGCGGGGCTCCCTTTCCTTTGTGGGGGGTGCTGTTTCAGCTAAGGATGAGATTTGTATTCTGGGCATACTTTTGGACCCAGTGCTATCATTGGAATTCCAGGTAGTGTCTGTAGTCCATTCTTCCCTTTTTCACCTGAGGCAGATTACCCAGATGTATCCCTACCTTGATATGAGGTCCATCACCTCATGGTCCATGCAATGGTAGTCTCAATATTAGACTACTATAATGCTCCTTATGTGGGGCTGCCCAGGAAACTTCAGCAAGTCCGGCATATGGTGGCCAGATTAATGAGTGGAGTTAATAAATACCATCATATATCCCATATTCTAATGTCCTTGCTCTGTCTCTCTGTTCATTTCTGTGGCAGCCTCAAGGGATGGGGTTAACATACAAGGCCCTAAGTGGTTTAAGACCTCGATAAATGTTGGAACACCTTCTTCCAGTGAGATCTGCCTGGACTGTTCATTTTTCCCAGGCCAGGTGGTTGAGAGCATTGACCCGAAGAGAGGCCTGGAAAAAGAAGACTGGAAACCAGGCCTCTTTGACAGTAGCTCCTCATCTCTGGAACCTCCCACCTGAAATATATCTGGCCCCTTCAAAGGGAATTTTCAAGAGATCTTTGAAAGCTTGGCTGTTTAGACAGGATTTCTGGATATCATATCATCAGAGTGCAGAGATGCTGTCAGAACTTAATTTACTTGTTCTGCCCCCTTGTTTTTTTGATTTTTTTATTAATTGGTTTTATGCTGTCTTCTTCATTCTAGTTAACTTATATGTTTAATTTGATTTTGTACTGTTAATGAGTTGTGAATTTATTCTCAGTGCTGTTTATTGTTTTATTATGCCGTGAACCATTCAGAGTGCCTTGTAGCCAGATGAGTAGTATAAAAATATAAATAATAAATCAATATTTGGCCTAATATCTGAGGGAGGGAGGCAAAACTTAATGCATCAACATTTGGGAAACCAAAATCCAGTAATCATGATATGTATGGAGTTTAAACAGTATTTTGTGTGATGTCTTAATTGACATTGATACAGTGATGGTTTTGCCTCCTGGAGTTGCTTTAATTTGGGAAAAGCAATGACCTTGAGAAAGGATTTGAAGACAATCTGGAAAATGAAAATAATTTGGCTCTTCTAGTTTTGGAAGGTCAAGACACATCTTGGTGTAGTATCAACAGTGAGCCTTTGTTGTCTTCCATTCGTTTTCTTTCACACATAATAGTACATACAATTTCAAGGAATTATTGTGTGTTTGTTTCCTTTGAGATATGCTCTGAGTTTGTCTCTTATCTCTTTTTTTTTTTTTGTAGACTATGGTAGATATGCACAACTCTGAAGAGAATGAAAAGCAGAAAGAAGATAGAACAGTGAAGAAATTATTTTGTGAAAAGGAAGATGGCACCCCCTTCTCAAAAAGCAACCACTATGAACCATGGAAGGAAAACGTGAGGTATACAAAATAAGTGAACTTCACAGGAGATGACAGAGTATGGAAGCATTTATTCCAGAAGAACCTATTTAGAGCAACTTGAGTTTTCGCATCACCTGCCACAAGTTGCCAGTTGTCTGAACACATGTGTGCTTTTCACACCCTGAAACTGTGGGGTGTGACCTCTCCTGCTTGGACTGTGAGGCAGCCCTGCTGACTGGAGAGATGCAAATTTTGTTCTGAATGAGTACCACAGTGACTGTACTCATGTTAGGATTAGAGGAGGCATCTTACAACATTCAATGGTAACATTAAATAGGGCTTCAATCAGTAGATTAGGATAATTCCAAAATGCATCTCAGTGGCTTTGTCACTCATGTAGATTGCTGGGGAAATACTCTATTCTGTTTGGTATTCCATAGATCTTACTGGATGGACTTAGAAAAAGTAGGCTGAACTTTCCAGATAGCCATTTGAAATTGAAAACAATGAAATACAGTGGTACCTTGTATAAAGGAATTAATTCATTCTAAATGGAATAATGTTAAGCAAATTTTCCTTTATACAAATTCCCATAGGAATGCATTGAAAATGGAGTAATCCCATTTTATGTTGTATAGATTCTCCCCAAAGGCAATTATGTTAAGCAAATTTCCCCTATCTCTGAAATTTTTTATGTTGTACAGATTTTATGTTATACAAACTGTTTGTTATACAAGGGTCCACTGTAGTACAGTTTGTCACCAAATGGGAGCTATGAGCAGCTTCAGCAAAATCAAGTGAAATGTAAAAACATCTATATTACATAGTAACATTTCATATTTTCCCTGTTTTCCTTGGTATAATGCATTTTCTGTTTGTCAGCATGGTAAATAGAAAAGGGTTTCCAGAAGCCAGTTACCAGCGAAGAAACGAGTCATCCCCAATATCAGAATGTATGCCGCCCATCAAGATGACTTTGCCTCTATGTCAAGGTATGGGAAGATGTGTAACATCTCTTTTTCAATAAAGAAAGCTCTCCTTCTGACTAAAACTATACACTGGCTCCTTAATGTTTCTTCTTATTCTGAAAACAGAATCTAGGGTTTGTCCTTGCTAATATTACTTACCTGATTACATTTAGAGGTGATGTAGAAAATGCCAATGCTTGGGATTAATTGTTATGGATGTTGTCTGTTTAGGCAATTTTAAATTACATGGTAACATTTAAACACTTAGCAACAAGCACTTCAGGTTTCTGAAATGCTGTGCTATTTAACTGCCATCCTACTTATTAACAGCGCTCCTCCTTATTTGTGCTTATCACTCCTTTGGAGATCTGGTAGAGCCTGGTGCTCAGAGTGTCAGAATGAGACACAAGGTTCAAATTCCTGCTCTGCTATGAAAACCCACTGGGTGGTGATGGTGACAATGATAAAGCTACTCAAAAATCTCACAACATCAGAAGTCAGAAGCATTTAATTTTGTCACTGCTGAATTTTGCATAGCATTGCCATTAGTCAGATGTGACTTGATGACACCTCACATGCACACACATTACTTGACAAATGCAAACATTTTCTATCATAATAAATTGTTCAGGGCATGTCTAAATGGTGTGGAAGGATCTGGCTGGAGCAGATTAAAAAGGGTTACTAGCAGGTCCAGTATGCCATTTGGTGCAATCTTCACATCCAAATGGTATATGGACCTCCAAGCCACCCTATTTAGTCCACAGCCTTTGCCTTCATTTCCTGCTGCAGTGCCTCCTGGGTATCATAATTCTTTGGAAGGAACTTTGTATGTAACTTCAAGGGCAGCAGCACCAAGTGGAAATCTGGAAGTTGAGTCATGGCAACTGGACTTCTTTTTCTTGAGAGATAGAAACATTTCACTGCTCATCCAAATAGTTTCATCAGTCTGAATGTATGAGCAGTGAAACGTTTCTATCTCTCAAGAAAAAGAAGTCTAGTTGCCATGACTCAACTTCCAGATAAACTCACCTAGATGACTGAGAATCTTCACAGACCAAGTGGAAAATTCAGATGTAATGCTTAAATAACTTGGTTTTTCAGAGCCCCAGTCCAAGGCGGCAAATGATAATTAATTAGAATTAACTGATCTCCTAAAGATAAAATAACACATTAGGCTTCTCTTGGTATACATTTCAGGTTATCTAGATTTCATAATATTGATAGAGAAATGTTTTATTTTATTATTATGCCGTGTAGTTGTATACATATCAGTTGTCTCCAATCTTGCTCTGAGGCCATGAAGCCTCAACAATGAAAACTAATCATACATACTAAGTGGATGCTGAGGGCATCTTGGTGGCATTTGACTTTATTTTCAAAATGCATTAATTATATATTTCAAGACACAGAATGGCCATTTGCCTGATATTCTGGGAGAGATTAGTGACTAGAGGGCATTCATTTAAAAAGAGAACAAAGTTATCAGCACTGCACAGTAGTATTACTTTAACACTGTCTTAATTGTTGTGGCATCTTCCTGAAGAATTCTGTGATTTGTAGTTTGGTAAGTAACACAGTACCCAGTGAAGAAAGGAATTGATAATTAAAATACAATAGACATCCTTTATTATGATTAACAGATCAGATAGGGATTGAGTATTTAATCAGTGTGATGTTGTAGTATATATATGCACAGAGCATCTTTCCAAGTGTCATTCAGGGTGTAAACTGTTGTTCTTAAGCAGACAATTCTAAGTATCTGAACAAACAATGATTCCTGGTGTCATGATAAATATCCTTGTTTAGAGTCACTCTGCCTTACAAACAATAATCTGTAGTGTACTGACTTACCCAAGAATAAGCCCTCTTAAATTCACTGGTTCTGAAGAGACATATTGTACATAGGGTTACACATTTGCTTGGCTTTTGAAATAGAAAGCAATTTTTGTTAAAACTGGAAAGCCTCTGCAAACATGTAAGGACAACTGCTTCTCAGACCTTTTTCCTTCAGAGAGATGCTAGTTCTTGTCTCAAAGTCAAGTTATGATACAGAGGCCTTGTTCATTTCTCTTATTGCATTTTTGTATAGTGTCATTTCTAATCCTTATAATCAGCATTTTTCAAGGTTTCATACTTCAGAATACCAGCCAAATTCAAGTGAAACACAACAGTTCAGTCAGTGGAGATTATATCAGCAAATGCTACTGTTGACTCATTTTTCTGTGCAGCATAACGAAAAATTATATGGAGTTTTGATAAGTTTCCCAAATCATGGGGAGGTATCTAAAACCAACCAAATATAATTGCTCAACAAAATATGATTAGGAAAATGTGTCTTCTCTATTACTTTTATTGATGTTTCTGTCTAGATAAAGGTGGCGAACCTTTTGCCTGAAATAACACACAGAGACACTTCAAGCTGAAAATTCTGTAATGAGAACTTTCCATTCTGTACTGTAATGAAAACAAGAGGGGAAAACATTCTCCCCGATCAAAAAAAAATGGCAGCTGTATTCTTATTCCTTGCTAGTACTTTAGGAGCTTTGTAACTCTTTTCTTGTCTCCCCCCTCTCCCCACATGGTGTTCAGAGATAATTCTCTGTCAAATGGTGTAGATAGTAATTAGAGCCATTTTTTTCCAGATATAGTACAGAATCAGACTAAACAGAGTCCACATGCTTTAGATGTCAGACAGAAAAATTCACCGCTGGAACATAATTTAGGGTTGCCAATCAGCTCAACAAGAGAAATTAGGAGGTAGGTAAAAGACGTGTTTATGGTAGTTTTCCCTACACACACTTGGCTGCATCGTAAAAAGACATCGTAATGCTATTGTGATGGGAGGAGGCAGTGACTGACTTGGGAGTCCTTTGGTTTTGGGCCTTATTCAAAGCACAATCTGTGTGAGAGGAATTGCTGAGCCATTCTGGAGAAGAGGGTGTGCCATATGACAGGTAGGTGGTAGAATATTCCTCAGCTGTATCACAACAGAAGACCAACAGAGAACAATGTCATGATGGAGGGCTTTCTTCATTATAACTTATATAAGTTTTATCAGTGAGAAAATCTCCAACAAGTGTGTTGAGATATTTTTCTTTGTTACATGAGAAACCACTTGACCCTGCAGCTTAGCAACTGGCGTTTGAAGAAGCCATGTCCAAGCGTTGTCTCTTGCAAGATCTAGAATGTGTAGAGACTAGGTCCCTTTCTGTCTCCAGATTCCCTCAAAGTTGAAGGATCCCAGATCCTCATGTTTGTCAACATATGGACCCTCCCACAGGCAACAAGAGAGCTTCCCTTGAGAATTTGAGGCTTCACACAAGGGCCCGCCCCTTTCAGACCTGTGGGGATGGGAGGAGGAAATAAAACTTAGCTTTCAAAAACTAAGCCTTACTAGCATTCTTTTCTGTTTGGGGTTTCAGGACAGGCTGTCAGGAGACCGCTAGGACTGGGCCAACATCACCATGTTCTCCTTCAATGCAAAGCCAGTCACCCAACAGGTACAAAAGTTGAATTATCAAGCTCATGATCTGCTTGCAAAGTTACCATTTCAACCCAGACTAACTGGTGAACTTAGTTTTGAAGTGTGTGTGTTGTAAATGTAGTATTCCCGGGAAGCGGGGTGACATTTAATGTTGGGTAAGTGAAGTAAGTTAGAAAACAAATGCTCCAACATTTGTGGGATTTTGTGGAGCTGGAACTTGTGGGACATGGTTAACATAGCTGCAAGATCCTGCAAATGCACCACTGATGTGGAATGTATTTTCTTCCAAGTACAATAGCCATGCTTTCTCTAGTACAGTACAGTATGTGCTTTTAACTAGCACTGCTTCCTTTGCAAGGCCAGACACCTTGACAGAGAGTGACTGTGGAGCCGGCATCAACTGTGCTGCAGACTAGAAGCAGGGGTGCTCAGCTGAACAAAATATTACCCTTTGGGTTGTGCCTGCACTTGCCAACCAACCAATGCCGTCCTCTTGCCACTATGTGACCTTGCATATGTGAAGGGGCAGGACCTTTTCTGAGGGAATAGAGACCACAAAACGTACTCTTGTGTCATTCCTCCTCTTGGGGGCGCCTGGAATCATTAATCAATGCCCTAGCAGGCATTCATTTTACACAAAATCTCCACTGCCCCATTCTTCTTGCTGTGTTAGCCATAGGGGAATTAGGGCTGGGGGGTGGTAGAGGGTTATCTTCACCACAGTCCACGCACCCAACACTCTAGACGACCATTAAGGCTTGCAGACTTTGAGCCACCCTCCTCTGAGGCCCCTTGCCGGTTGACACAGACATTTGAATTGCCGCTCATAGTGCAGACGATGCTGCCTGGTCCAGGTTAAAGGTGGGCTCCTCTTCTATGCTTAGCATCAGGCACAACCGGTGGGCTGGTCTCGACTGTGCCAGGTGCCTTAGGGTCCTCTATTATAAGCACTTTACACAGAAAATAGGGGGAGAAGAACCCAAGGGAGGACTGCCACGTGCTGACTCTTTCCCATTCCATGCTGGGCTATCTGTGCAGTTGTCAGCCCTGTTCTCTTCTTTCTCCTTCCTGCCTTATATTCTTTTCCTGGCAGGAGATTCCCTTGGTGGGCTATTTCCTGCCTTTTTCATCTTTCCCACTCCTCTGAGTCTCTCGAGTCTCCTGGCTCCAGCTGGAGAGTTCACTCCAAGTTAATGCCCTGGATCCACCTCCTGCTGGCCAGATAGCCTTGACAAACAGAACATGGAGATAGACCCTTCTTTAATGCTCCAAGTTGACCTGCTCACACATTACTGCTGTGCTTCTCAAGCTGAGGGAAGGGATGCCAGGAGCCCTTTGAGAATGAGGTGCAAAGGGTATTCCCTACAAGGACATTAAAAGCAAGAGTGTTTTGACCATAACAAAGCTTTCCTTATTATGTGGTTATTGAATTGTTTAAAGTCCTCTACTCTGTTATACCATAAGAAATCATGCCATCCCCATTTCAGATCATGACCATGTATGGTGAAATGGGCACAAAATATAGGACACAATATTGAGTTTGAAAAATGGGAAAAAATATGGAAAAGAAACCTGAAGTTAACCAAGTTGGTTACCTTCAAGGAAAATACAGTATATATACATTATTTTATAGGTGGTATATGACCCCGGTCAAGTTGGCAAAAATGAATGATCAAATCTCAAATTTATGTTGGAAATGTAAACAGAAGGAGGGCTCATTTTATCATATGTGGTGGTTATGGAAAAAAACGAGATCATTTGGGGTGTTAGTTAAACAAATGGTAGAAGGTGTTCTAGAGATAAGTCTTGAATTTAAACCAGATATTTTCTTATTGTTGCCTGAATCACTAGAACAAGGAAAAACATATGTGACTATTCATATGATAATCACAGCAAGATTAGTCTTTGCCAGATACTGGAAGGAACCTGGAATACCATCTGAACAGGAATTAATGTTTAAAATTTTAGAAACAATAGAGATGGATAAATTATCAGAATGCTTAGATGTTTCCAGGAAGAATAATCACCATAAAATCTGGGAAAAATACTATGTATGGATGAAGAAGAGAAAAAATAATAACAAAAGCTAGAGAACTAAGAAAAAGCATTATTGTACATACTTCATGATAAACATGAGTCAGTTTAGATGTGTAGAAATATTTAAACTAGTGGCAATTAGATATAGGTGACTACCAACTCACACCTCTCTGTATTTTGTACCCCCCTTGTTTATGTTTCCCTATACCCTTTCCCCAATTTGTCTGTATCACAAATAATAAAACATGGGGGGAGGGGGGGAAGCAAGAGTGTTTTTACCTTTCCTGGGCTCAGTGACTAGCTGGAAACAGACCAGTGTTTTAGTGGAAATGACAGGAAGCTGCCCATATCAAATATCAACTTTGAGAAATAGGAAGGAGTTGTTTGTTTCTTTGTTTGTTTGTATAGCTTGTATGCTGCCCACTACCCGGAGGTCTCTGGGTGGCTCACAATCAAAATAAACAATTAACACATCAAAATTACAATAAAATTAAAACAATAAAAACATATAAATGGAATAAATACAATAAATTAAAACACAACACTAAAATTGCCATCAGGACCCCCAATCATCAGTTAAAAAACTTCTGGAGCAGGAAGGTTTTTACCTGGCGCCGAAATGTTTTCAATGTTGGCGCCAGGCTGGTCTCACTTGGGAGGGCATTCCATAGTCTGCGGGCAGTTGCTGAAAAGGCCCTATAGCTGAAACCATTCCTTTTACCTCCTTGAGGGATGGCTCTTTCAGGAGGGCTCCCTGGCTAGATCTTAACTGCTGGGTTACTGTAAATTGACTTTGTTACCGTAGCATTAAAAGAAAGGACCTCAATCTTTCCCCCCTGCCATTTTTTTTTTTTGTCATTCTAGGTCGGTCAGTGGGAAGAAGCTTTGCTCCAGCTGTGGACAACCTCTCGGAAAAGGCGCTGCCATGATTATCGAGACTCTCGGTCTTTACTTCCATATTCAGTGCTTCAGGGTAGGGCCGTCTCTCTTTTTAAGTAATACACATAGTTCAGGATGAAAAGAAAATGGAAATAGTATGCTAAGGAAGGGATGAGGATGAGGAGGATACTCCAGTCCAGAAGGCTCCACAAGGAGATGGGCGGAATAGAGCCATCTTCCCACCCATCCCCAGTGTGTCTTTAAATATTTTCCTCTAATCAGGAATTAATTTGAAGTTACAACGGTAGATGGGTCTCTGGGAGAGGTGGAAAAGGAGATTAGGTACAACTTTATAGCATATATTAGATGGCAGAAAAGGTGGGATGAACAGGCCGAGGTCTATTTTTCCCAGACGAAAGTCCTGAGGGCTACTACACTAAAACCTGAATTTTATCTGTTCCGAGCATATGCTCATAAGTGAAAAAAAAGTTAGAGCAACGGTTTCCCATAGGAACGTAATGAAAATTAATTAATCTTTTCTCGGGGGAACATATTTCAATGCATTCCTATGGTCAGGCTGACCATGTACATGCTTCCCTTACACCCGCTTGAGCCAGTGTGGACGGGTGCAAGGGAGGAGCGTGCATGCTTGCGCAGATTGCCCCTTCTGCTTGCTTGGGCTGCTGAAAGACTTTTTAAAAATGGTGCACTTTCCCTCCCAATCCACCCGGGGCCTGACTTGACTCTACTTCTTCTCCTGTTTTTCCCCTTCTCCCTTCCAGCCCCCTCGCTGCCACTGCTGCTGCCGCCCATAGCTCTCACTCACTTCTGCCATGTTCTCTGTGCAGCTGGTATGGGCCAAGCCAGCAGCGGGGCAATCACATCCCCACGGTGGTGCAAGGAGGAGGGAATGGCTCAGAAGGGGAGGAGGTGGAGCGGCAGGTCACAGTCTCTCTGAGGCAGCTGTGGAGGTGGTAGGAGGAGGATGGGAGGAATGAATTCTCCAGGGGGGGGAGAAGAGGTGGGCATGCCCGTGACCCCGCCCCTCACTGTCCCCCCACTCCCCTTCCTTCGCTCTGCACCAACAACTCAATTGGTCACGAGACAGTGGCACGCCAATCATCTGGCCAGTAGGGAGAGCAGGGGACTGTGCCATGGCCCTTGAACTGCCCCACTTGGCTGAGACAGTGGGCTGGCAGACCCAGAGCTTTGCTGGGGCAGTGGTGGTACTTGTGGTGGGGGAGGTAGAGGTGGAGAACCTATCCCCTCACATTTTTTATTGCTGGCTGGCGGGCTACTTTTGAACCCTTCACAGGCTAATGGTAGCCCCCGGTCTGCCTGTTGGGCAGGCCTACTGTAGATCAAAATTATAGTCAGGAAGAGGGGCTTGGGTGCTTCTCCCAAAGCAGTTATAGATTGGGGCAGGGATACAAAACACGGGCAAAGTTGACTTGTCCGTACTTGTTCTTTCTGACTGGGTGCAAGCCAGTTAGTTTGCCCACCCCAGTGGCAAAAGGCAGCTTTCTTCATTCAGCTGGGACATCTAGTGCTGTCTGCTGTGTGAACCATCATCCGTTCTGTACCAGCACCAGATATTCCTGGTTATCTCAATGGAGGACATAATTCTCATGGATATGGACTTTTGCAACCATTCCCTAAAACGTCTGCGTTATATATTTCCCCGTGAGGAAAGGAAGATTTGTGTAAAAATAAAACAACTCGGTCCCTACCCTTACCTTCCTCACTTGCCTTTTGTGTTTTCCACTGAAAGCCCCATTTCTTGTGAACATCAGTCCTCACAATATTTGTTAAGTCAACATAATGTTGGATTTGATCCGTGAGGAAGAACCTTTGAAAGATCTTTTTTCTTTTCTTTTAACCTAAATAATGGTTGAGACCAAATGGCTTATCTGCACTCAAGCTGTCAACCTCTTTCCCCCAAAGCAGGGGAAGGCAACATGGTGTCCACTCGATATTTTGCGTCAGTGACCCAGCCTGCATGACCAGTGGCCTGGGAATGAGCAGATACCACATGAAGCATCTGGAGGACACTAAGTTTCCTTCCCCTCACCCATGGAGTTCTGGGAACAGCATCACTGTACTGATGGCTTGGGGACATAGCACTTGAGTAAAAATTCCTGGCACTATCACTAATATACAGGGCCACAGACTAGAAGGCAGATAGCACTACAGCAGTTAAGCTACTATAGAATCAATGCATTTTTGTCATGTGGATCTTCTCTGAATATATTGTTTACCCCTTATTATATTCATATTTTATCAAAAAAATAGTGTGGAATTTGTAAGGGACAGCTCGGAGATGCAGCAAGTGGGACAGATGTCCGGATTAGAAATGGTCTTCTCAACTGCAATGATTGTTACATCAGATCCAGAAGTAAGTATTAGCATGTGATACTTGTTTTGTTTTGTGGAGGTTCCTTTTGAACGCACTTGATACTGCAGAACCTATGCAAAGAATTGATACTAGCTCGTGACACTAGTCATCCTCTCACCCATTAGGAATGACCCCACCAAAATTTATGTAATAATAATTTTATTTGTTCCGAAGTAAAGTCCCAGTGGTTTCTCAGCACAATGTGAGGGGTGTGTGTGTGTGTGTGTGTGTGTGTGTGTGTGAAGAACCACAGCTTTAACATACTGTGCCATTTCACTTGGAGAGAATTTATTCAGCTTTCCCATTTAAATCAAAAGAATAAAGAGCTAGTCTACACACTGGCCAAAATCCTGTTGCTTAGCATAGTGAGTGCAATAGAACAGTGCCTACTCCAACTGCAACACCCTATCCTAAAGTAAACTGGAGTTACAGCAGGGCCATTTGAATCAATGAAACCTATGAGACACTGACTCACTGAATCCCCTTCGATTCAGAAAGCCTGCTCTGGTGTGATTGACTGTGCTAAGCAACATAATTTTGACCACTGTGTTCCAGAGTAAACATGCATGGCTCCGTTCAGATACAGGAGATAATTCCCCCACTCCTCTGTGTGGATTTTTTTTTAATGAGGGGGTTAAAAAAGAAAAACAATATATATACAGTATATATATATTCCCCCATTGGTACTGTGGTAGAGATGAAAGGAACAAGCAGATACAGGAGGAAGATTTGAAGGTCCCTGCTTGTTCTGCCATTCCTGATTCAGATTGGGGGGACTCGTGTGTTGGCTTTAGAATAGGAAGGTCAGTGATCCTGGGATGCATGGCATGTGTTGAGTATAATGTATATTCAGGCCCTGGTGTGTATTTGACCATTCCTGCACTCACTCTCAGTTTATTAAAACCATTGTTCTAGAAACTGCTTCTTCTGGGAGAACAGGGAAAGGGCCATTGTCAGTTTTGTACCACCTACAACCTGGTGGCAACTGTAGTTTTCAGCTGCATAGCTATCTTATGTATCTTATGAGGAGGAGTCTTTCCCTGCTTGTGTTCTTGAAACCAGTGTAGCATTTGTCACCTTGACCTCCTTCTGAGAAGGAAGAGGCCCTAGATATGGTTTCTCTCCTCCACTCAATTATGATCTCAGAAGCACTCTGTCAGACAGGTAACTGCTAGCCCCTGTCCTTAAGTTACCTAGGGCAGGCATGTCCAAAGTTCAGCCCTCCTGATGTTTTGGACCACAACTCCCAGAATTCCAAGCCAGTATTTCCAATGACAAAGAACTGTGGGAGTTGTGGTCCAAAACATCTGGAGGGCCAAAGTTTGGGCATGCCTGACCTAGGGTGTTTCCAGGCCAAACAGCTGCCTGAAGGCCAGTCTCCCAGCTTCTCTTCTTGACGTTCCAATCCCCAGGCAACCATAGAATGGTTACTGTGGAACAGCATTGCAGAACAATAGTCCAGGCTTTGCCCCAGGCCTTTCCCTAGTCGGTGGCATTACTTCTGAAGGGATTAGGCATAGAAAAGAAGCAGGGCTATCTGTAAAAGTTCAAGAAATACGAATAAATTAATCTTTAAAATTTATTTATTTATTTATTTATTTATTTATTTATTTATTTATTTATTAGATTTATACCCCGCCCATCTTCCCACGGGAACTCTGAGCGGCTTACAAAGCTGAGCAGGCAGCAAATTCACAATACAGAGACAACAAACAGAACAATACACATAATTAAAAATCAAGCAGCAAGAAAGCACCCTTTTACCTCGTAGAGCTTGCTGCTAATACATCTAAAATCGGATAGATTGCAGTTGATGGCGGGGGGGGAACTATTAGGCTAGGTCACCAAAGGCCTCGCGGAATAGGATGGTCTTCACCGCTCTGTGGAAGGCCAGCAGGGACTCTGCAGAGCGCACTTCGCTGGGTAGGCTGTTCCACAGCCCGATTCCAAGTGAGAGAATGCCTGGCCTCTGGGGGGGGGGGG
>JAHTLZ010000030.1:3442579-3461153 GCA_023846285.1 Phrynocephalus versicolor | reverse complement strand
GGGGGGGGGGGGTGGAACCCGAAGCGAGTGCGCCTGTGACTGCCAAGATTGACTGCTGGGCGATCCGCTCTGCCAAGTAGTCCGGGCCCAAGCCATGGAGGGTTTTATAGACTAAAACCAGGACCTTGAATCTGATCCAGGAAGCAACAGGTAGCCAATGCAGCCGAGCCAAGACTGGGGTGATGCGGTCAAAGTGACGTGCACCCACCACCAGCCTAGCCGCTGCATTTTGCACCCATTGCAATCGCCGGAGGAGAGTCAAACAAATGGTAAGGTTGGCTTTCTCTAGAAGAGGGGTATGAGAATGTTTTATGAGCATATGTTTGGTATCCTGACAGAGTAAAATAACACCAAGGAGATGACTGCACACTTGACCGTCCATGCCAAGCACTGATGATAGATAGATAGATAGATAGAGAGAGAGAGAGAGAGAGAGAGAGAGAGAGAGAGAGAGAGAGAGAGTGATAGATATAGATAGATAGATAGATAACACACACGCACAGCCCCCCCACACACATGCAATCCAATTGCTGACACAAAAGAAAGAAAGAAACCACTTTGTGCTCCATCTTCAGGCTGGATTGATCTGAGATTATCAGCAGGTTCCTCCCAGAACCCCCCACCTTTCAGAAATCAATACAAAGAGCCTGAAGATAACAGGCACTGCTCTTCCTTGGCTAATTTACACTGATTGTGCAGAGGAAAACGTGGGAAATGTCAAATGTATGTGCATTTGTGCTTTGCTATCTGATTGTCAATCCTCCCCACGCTATCTGAAAGCAAAACAAGGCCTTGGAAAGGGCTATCTGAGCAGGGAAGCATTTCCATATCCGAAAGACTAGAGGCCGCTGTTGCACAAGCCATTTGCACCAGTGATGTCATTCCTTCAGGATTTGGCAAGAGCTCTCCTGGGTACAAAACAGATAGAAACTGAGAAATCAAACAGTAGGTGGTGTTGATTTATTCACCTGGAACCTGCATTCTCTTTTGCATTAGGCTCTTTCTGTACAACAGAAAAAGTCCCTGCAGGGAGTAGACAATGTTTAATTAATTATTTGATCCTGTTGCTCCTAGTTATTATAACGTGCAATGAATGCTGGAGTAGGTGGATTTTGGTCCAGCCCAGAAAGATAATTCTTTAGCAAAATGGAGATGGCTGAAAAGGGTGTAAGGGTCCAACACCCAACTGTGAGAGTGTGGTATTTTAGTGAACCCACCTAAGACATCATGCTTCAATTCCGTTTCACACTAAAGCGTTCTACCACTGTGCCTTTGTAAGGAGGCCTAAGACCAGAGTCAGCCCCATCTACTCTTTGGCTTTGGCTTCTGTTCCATTGGCGATTCAGTGGTGGCAAACCTTAGGCACTCCAGATGTTCTGAACCACAACTCCCAGAATTCCAAGCCTAGATTGCCAGTGACAAAGGACTGTGGGAGTTGTGGTCCAAAACATATGGAGGGCTAAAGGTATGCCACCACTATATACAGTCCCAGGGGGCACCCTCTGCCTCTGGTTCACCTTTTCAACCATCTCTCTCTCTCTCTCTCTCTCTCTCTTTCTCTCTTTTATAACACAGCCGCTGGTCAGCCAACAACTTTGTGACATGGCTTTCAGACTTGCTTACGTACACATTCTGCAGGAGGAACACTGCGGAAAATGTTCTTCAGGCGCTTCTGGACAATCGCGTGTAAGAGCTTATTGTATCCATGGACTTCATAGCTCTCATCTCATCTTGAAAGGCTGACATTATAATAAAGCTCCATCGGCTACTTTCCAATGCAATATATTATTTCCCTTTATTAATTCACTTACATTATATGTATGAAGTGCACCTCTGGACATTTAGTTCCATACTTTCCCATGAGAGTGTGATTTATATTATCAGTTATGTTTGGTTTCAGTCTGTTTTTTGAAAATAACATGGAAATAAAGATGCAATAAACGTGTTCTGTTTTCATATGAATAGGAACTGAGAATTTTAGATTTAAACATTTGTAGTTCTATAATTTGCCAATATATTAATCTAATTAGTTGCATTTGACTGAAAAACAATATTAAGCAGCATCATAGCAAAATTTCTGTTTATTACTGGACCTGTAATCTTTTTTATACAAAGACACTAGTTTGATAAAATGTGCTGTAATTCTGAAACATTTTACATTATTACCTTCAGTGGAGGGTAGGAATTCTGTAAATAAATTATTGCACCTCTAGTCATGCAATCTTGTTGTGCATAAAACGATGCTCCTTGTACTACCAAGCTAATTTACTGAATGAAAGCATTGCCACTGAACTTAAATATTACAAGCATTCAGTTGTTGCAGAAATATCCAACAGAGATGGCCAACTGGTAATCGGTGAACCAATTCTAAATTCCCAAACATTTTCCCTCTTGGCCTTCTTACAACTCTGATCAATTTTAATCAAACCCAAAGTTTCATTTACACGAGGAAGGAGAAATTATTATTATTATTATTTTCCCTCTTTGGAGTCAGCATATTATGGCCCAACTGTGTGTTGTACTGTCATGTTGAAATCTTTTCAGCTAAGTGGCCATCCTATTATGGAATCTGACCAGCTGTGAATGGATCAGAATAAATGTGTGCTTCCCACACCACTGCATGAAACAGTCCTCTCCACCCTACTACTCTCCAAATTTGCAGATTCTTAGCTTTCATCACTCCCGGCTAGGAGAGGTGGGTGGGAGCTGCAGCTCTACACATCTGGAACATGTCAGATTGTTTCTGGAGAACAGAATGGCTCCCAAGTGTGGAGAACATATGCTGCCCTAGGATAATATATGCATCATGCATGCACAGAGAGAGGGAATTTATTGAACTGCATATTACAAAGCATGGATGGAGCATGATGACAGACTGGAAACATTACCATTTAGTCCCCAAAGCAGCTTTTTTCAAGCTCCAGACTGGACTTGCTTTTGCAATTACAGAGAAATGTGAATGTGGACTTTTGATTGCAAACAGTTCAGTTCTGCACAAAGCAGACACGCATGGTTGAATATTCAGTAACTCAGAGAACTACTGCTTTGTCTCTTTTTTCTTTCAGCAAATTTGCTACATTTGGAATTATTGCATACTTTATAAAACATCTGTATCCCCGTGATATTGCCCATATTGATCTAAAAGGGGACAAAGCAGGATCGCCAGAAGGCCCATTCAAATATATGACATATGAATTGGACTGAGATTCTTAGCACATATACTTGGAAGTTAATTCATTTGAAGCCAGTGTGCTCTGTTTCAGGGAAAGGTGTTTACAATTAGGGTGGCTTTCTTCAAAAAGGACAGGATAGAAATATGAAAGATCTTGTACCCTTAGGCATAATGCAACTGCATGATGCATATTTGTTGGCTTCAGAGACTGTGTGCTGAATTTTCGCAGGGTACTGTCTCTTAATCCTGCAGCCTAAATGGAAGCAAAGTTGGGAGCGCTCAAGAGTCAATGCAGAAGGTCTGAGTGTGTTTTGTAATCATGCACACCACACTACGATCGTTTTTGCATAGCCTTAGCAGCATGGTCTTGTCCTTCCCAGAACTGTTGATTTCCAGCACCACTCCAGTGCTGTTATAGGATGCAATTAGAAACATAGGAGGGGGGCTTTTGAGTCAAACCACTGCTCTATCTAGACCAGTGCTCTCAGCACTGACTGGCATTGGTTGTACTGGTTCTAGTCTAATCATCAGAGTCTTTCCTAATCTAAAGCTCCCTGATTGGACCCCATGGCTTCCAACACAAGTATAATCTAGGCCTTGACTCTGTTTGGGTTCTGAAATTATACAAGATCAGGTGTGTGGACATAGCTCATGCTCCTCTCACAGGGAGGACGACTGTCCAGAGCCATGCTGTTAAAATAGTTCACAAACTAGCCTTTTTACTGAATGGACAGCCAATCGCAGATAGGTTCAGATGTGATGCTTGAATCTAAATTTAAATCCATTCACTTCATATGCATTGTATGGTTTTCTAATTTTCATTTTATCCCTGGCTATGGAATTGGAATGGCTGTCAGCTATCAGAGCCATATGCAAAGTTTAGCAGGCGTGCCATAGGTATAAAATAGCAATTTGGCAGCAGTTCCTTCTGCAGGCTGATTAAAGGAAACATTGGTTTGATTATGAAAGCACGTATTGTTAAGCACGAGAAGACAGTTTTCAAAAGGAAACATATATTTATGCTTCCTTAAGAATATTTAAGGGAAAAAAACAATTAACCGAGATTCTTCATTATACTGCAGTTGTATTCACACGGCCAATTGTCTCTTGGTTTGTTTGTTTTTTTAAATCAAACATTTCTTAGGTGAGCAATAAATGTTTTCTAAGGTTCACACAGATAGTATAACTATGCATTTAAATGTCTAAAAAGACCTTGATGTGCAGCAGCACACTCATGCAAAAATGTCTCCTTTGTTGCTTCAAAGCATTTTGTGGTGGTGTTGTCTAGAAAGTTCCACGTTTTATTAAAATGGTGCCTTAGAAAATATAAAGCAGTTGCACAGTCACCAGTGACTAATGGATGTAAAAATTGCTGGATTTTTAAAAAGTAAACTACCCAGGATAGAAACCGGGATAGAAAGCCAATTCTCATATTGTGAGTAACCATTGGTATGGTTTGTTGGGGATGTATTTACATAGCATTGACATTGGCATAAATGTTCCTGTAGTTGTAATACTTGCATCCAATCAGGAGACACAAACTTCTAATTGATTCATGCAGAAAGAGAGGGCACAGGTTCCATTTGGGCTGTGTCATTCCTCGTCTCCTGTGCTATAGAAGGAACATTTTGAAGTACAGCAAGGATATCTGTCTTCCAAGATAAAAAAGAGACAAAAACATGTGTCATCTCTCAGAAGAATGTTAATGCTGAAACTTAGCTTCAGAATAGGAGGTGTTTTTATGTACAGCTGACTCCACCAAACTGCATACTCCACTCCTAGCACTCCAGTCTTCAAGGCAAGAAGTACTCTCTCTGTCCTGGACAGGGCCACTTGCTCAGCTTTGTACGTCAGCTGGCGTATGGCACGGTTCATTCTGTTTTGTTAGGCAACTGAACCAGCAGTGACTGCATGGTCTGAAAACTCCTTGGAGAGTGGAGGACAGAACCAGAGAACTAGCCTGGAAGAATGTGTAGTCTCACTGCAGCTACACCTTCTATTAGTAAGTGAGGCAGTGGGGTCTAGTGGTTAGAGTGCATATCTAGGACTGGAGTGACATGGGTTCAAATCCCTGCTTGGGCATAGAAATTCACCAGGGGATAAACCCACTGCTTAAATATATCACATGCCTTGGAACCTGTAGTAGGTTCACCATAACTTAGAAATGTAACTTGCTGTAACACAATATAGCAGGGGAAAGGACTGCGGAATATATGGTGCCCGTGAGATCTGGTATTAAACTCCATGCAGATGGGGTTAAAACATTTTATTCATTCTATTGATGCTGCCATCTGAAAACAGTAGCTATTTCTGTACTGTCATCTGGAGAATGGACAACTTCTCTGTGCCCACTAATGGTTTGTTGTGCAAGTGGAGCTGCTGTGTAACTGTGCTGGTTTGTAGTCTTATATATATATATACATCTTGGGTGTAATTTTGACACATAGGAGAGGTCCGCTTAATCACCTTTTCTTTGAACATGGAGTATATGTGTAGGATTGTAGTTCCAGTGCACAATACAGTATGTTGAAATTAGTGGTACTTTGAGCACTCAGGCTTAGCTTATGCTGCAGAATCCAGTGAGCATTTCTGTAAAACTGCCATTGGAAGTAACAGAACCTGGACAAAGATAGAATATGATAAATTGTTTTAACAGGGCTTGGACAGGGATCTATCAAAATGGATTGTGAAGTCTTATTTGGCATTGTCTGCAAAAAATTGCTGTGTGTGCAAAGTTGTAGCTTGTAGATCCAGTTCTGATTTTTAACAGCACCACACAGCACAGTGCTACCCTAGGCATGCTTGGAAGTAAGTCCTAAGTGAGTGAGTGTAGGATTGCAGCCTTAAAACTGTGCCAATTTTCCATGAAGACTGTAACTGTAGCCAGAACCCACAAACAGGCAAGATTTTCCATGTGCAGAATTTTTATATACAACTAGGATGTTATGACGAAGCCACTTATCTTGGCATGCTACCAATTAATGATATGACGGTGGCAACTGCCTTTACTTGTATCAACAACTGAATGCACAAGCACTCATGGATTCGAGCGCCAGTATCTCCACAACAACTGATTAGTCACCAGCATAGAGGATATTGTTTTCAACAACCAATTTGTCATTTTCCTATTGTTATAAGGAGGTTCTCTCACACTTCAGCCCATATTATTTCCAGCTCTGTAATAAAGATGACATATTTGTTATTTCAGAAATCTTTTGGGGGTAAGGGTTTGGAGCTGGCAGGAAGAAAAAAGATTTATACTATGTTGATTTGAAATAGTAAATATGTGTGTCAAAGTGTGGTTTACTGTTGATGCACCAATATAATAAATGTAATGGGTTTTTAAGTGTTTCAAAAAGTATATTTAGCTTCTCATTTCTTTAGTGAGCAGGCATAACCAAGTCCAAATTTTTTATATATTTCATTCTCAAAACGTCATAGTAGTCCTTTATTCTTGCTATGTAGAATTAATTCCTTATCCACTGCAGGCATTGATACGTGTTTTTTTTAAAAAAAGTAAGCTGAAATAAGGCTACTTTATATGCAAGGTCACCAAAGGACAAAAGCCCTGCTGGGATTAATACCGAATACCCATTACACTAATCTAAACTGATATTTATTCTAAAATGCCTCTGAAGAGTTTTGAAAAATTGTGTAAAATGCAACAGCTTTTATAGTAAATGTTATGTTTATAAATAAATACTGATTAAAACTGATGCTGTCTGTTTTCCTACATTGCCGTACTGAGTAAAATGTTATACACTTGGCACTGTGCTTTTACTGGAAGCTGAAACAGCAAGTATCCTTAAATCAGGCTATATCTTAAGATGTATATGACATAGTTTAAACTTACTTTACATGGAATTTGTAGATCAGATTGTCTCCTGAAGCCAGGTCATTGATAAATCAGTAGTTTTTACATAGCAGTTCTCCTTTGAATTGCTTTCTCATGTGTATGTATGAACAGGTTTCTCTGAAATCTATAGGGCTATGTTCTATTCATTGCAGAATGCAAGTTTAGAATGGATTTTATATTAGGAATTTGACTCTTTTCCCAGATAGCAGAGCACAACGCAAAAAAACCAAATACAGAAACATAAGGAACTTAGCCCAGTGAGTTTTTCCAGTTCTCTCTTAAAACACAAATCCAGCCTTTATGTAGTAAAAAGCCACTCCAGATAAATCTTTAAAAATAAAAGTTATATTTACTTCCAGTTACTTTAATTACAGTTTGAACAAGGGTGGACGTAGAAATGGTAGCCCTAGCAGTCAGGAGTAGAGATGGGCACAAATCGAAAAAATGATGTTTCATTTTTTTGTTTTTTGTTTTGGGTCTGTTTCGGCTCATTTTTGTTTTTTGTGATTTTTTTTGAAAAAAAATCATTTTTTTTAATTTTTCGTTTTTACCTGCTTTTTGCGTGACCTAAAGCATTTCCGCATGTGGACGTCCCCCAATGCCCCAGACCAGAGGGAAAACACTAAAAAAAATTATGCTGGCAGAGACACAGTATAGACTAGGTACGCAGGGAGGCTGCAAAGGCAGCGGCGGGCGTTGCCCAGGATGTAAGGCAGATGCAGAATGACTGCACTGTGGGGCAGGGGAGGATACTCACCGAGAGGTACGCACGCACAAAGGGAGGCTGCAAGAGAAATCTCTTCTTTCTCTCCCCTAAGAGCCAGGATGCAGCCAGCAGGAACACAGAGACACACACCTGCCTGGCTGGCCTAAAGTAACGAGTCGCAGAGACAGCAATCCCACCCTAACTCCCACCGCAGACTGCAAGGAGGACAAGGGCTGCCAAAGCTTTTTATGCCCTCTGTGGCTGCCACACCTACCCAATCTGCAACCCGGGCATGCTATTGGTTGAAACTGTCCAAGAATTTACATGATCCCATCACATGGCTTGCATCCATCTTGTGGCTGGAATCCATTTTGTGTCGTCCTTAAAGGGAAAAGAAAAAATACATTGCGATGGGAGAAAGACAAAAACATTTTAAGAAACATTTAATTTCAAATAATTATCACTGCATTTTTACGGATGTCCCGGGTGTTTTAATACTCAAGAAATCAATATTAGGCATCTGGGAGCCATTTTGGGTCGATATCCCCTAACTCCCCTTAAAGGAAAAAAATACAGCGATCTGAGAAAAGACATAAATGCACGTTTTAAGGACCCCAACCCCCCTGGTAGGTATTATAAGGCAGAATAAATAATTATTGCTGGGTTTTTACAGATATTCAGGACATTGTTTAACATTTCAAAACAGCTAATTTCATTGCGCGTTGCCATTAACGAAAAATGAAATGTAACGAATCTAATTTTCATGGTTCTGTTCAGTTCATTCCAATTTCATCACAATGCTCGTTATTCGTTTCGTTACGTAATGAAACAAATAACGAATAACAGACCAATTTTTTTTTCTGTTTCGTGCCCATGTCTAGTCAGGAGCAATTTCATAGCTGCTTCTAGAACAGAAATCAGGGAAGAAGGGAGCAATAAAAACAAAATAATCTCAGATAAATATGATGAAGGCTGGCCCCAAAGGTCAAAGGAAGGAGAATCGTGACCCATCAAATTGTTGGCAAAGAGCAATCACCTTAAAGCTGGGGGGGAAATCCAATGTTCCCCAGTGCCAGAAGCATGCAAGGCCGCTATTTCTCCAACATTTTCTAAACGGAATCCCCTAAATCGGGAGAAAGGTGGTCTATAAAAGAGACAAGTAACATAAAATAAAATCAAGACCAAGCAAGATAATGTTTGCCCCTGTGTGCCTGCTAGAATTGTTTTTAGTTGTCTCCTTTATTACATGAGAATGAATCAAGTCAGGATGTAACATCATGCTGATGCAAGAGGGTATAGGATTGCAACCTATGTCCATTTGCGTTAGTGTGCAGATGTTAAATTGCAAGCCAGCAGTAAATGGTGACCAAGAAATATATAATGGTCTACAACAGGGGTGCCCAAACTTTTTGTAAGGAGGGCCAGATTTGGTGGCTGAGAATGTGTTAGGGGCCGGTTGCTCCCTGACCCTGCCACCCCACTGCAAGTCCCACCCACTGACCCATAAGCCCCACCCACTGACCAGGCATGCACCCAACCTCACAATGTTCCTGGCTATGCCGGTGGCGGCGGTCCGCCCTGTGCCTGCGCGCCTAGCTTCACAAAGGTCCCAGTGATGCCGGTGGCGGCGGCCTGCCCGCGCGTCACCCCCTGTGTACACGCCCAGCCCCACAAGCTTCCCGGTGGTGCTGGTGGTGGTGGCCCACCCCCTTGTCCGCCCACCCCACAAGCTTCTGCTCACTGGCCGGCCGGCCAGCCCCCCAGCCCCCCAGCCCCTCAAGCTTCCCTGCAGTGTTGGTGTTGGCGGAAGTTTTTTTTTTTAAAAAAATGGGGCGAAGGAGGGGGAGGGAGGGGCAGGCCAGCCAGCCGCCGGCCACTCAGAATGGCCTCATGGGCCAGATTTGGCCCCCGGGCCGGACTTTGGGCAGGCCTGGTCTACAACATGCTTAAGTCATTTTGCACGTAGCCTGTTTGTCCTCACAACTTGAGCTTTTGCACCATGACGTGAACATGGGCGATGTCAACAAGCCTGATGATTGATTTGAAATTCTTTTGAAAATCATCTTGCTTTCTCCCCTCCTAGAAGAAACTCAAAAACCCTTTACAATAATAAAATATACTGTATATAATAGGAAAACAAAATCAAGGATATGCAGAATACTTGATGGAAACTACAAAGAACTTAAAAATTACTGGTCACAAGTTGATCTAAAGTTTAAAGACAAAAGCACCAAAACCTAGCCTGGATAAATGATAGAATGATATAAACTTGATATCAGCAAAGAACCATCTGTAATGTTTGATTTCATGTTCAATATGACATCAGTGCCATAGCAGTTCTTTGTGATTCTTACAACTAAGAGGAATCCTGGTGAGGCATGAGCATTTGTTGCAGGGACGGGCAGAAGACAGATCAGGACCTCTCAGTAGATCAGCAGTGATTTGCAATTTGTTGTCCTCTATCAATAGTTACAAAAGGCCTCTCCCTTCATCGCTAATGAGACTGCCGGAGTTTAGGATTGTAGCAGAAGGGGTCGTGGAAGGATTTGTTTGTGAATTCAGGTTCTGATGCAAGCTCCAAGTTCTACCTTTAGCCTCCTCCTGTAACACCTCTCAGCTGATTATGTGTAGACTGTGCGATTGAGTCTGCAGTTTTATATCATTGCTCCTCCAGGGACTATTTTGCATTGGTCCCTGATTGCTGGAGGGCATAAAAGAAGAACTTGTACAGATATTTGACCGTGGAGTGTTGGATGTGATTCTAATGACATCACTATTCCAGAATCTCAAAAAGTTGCTTCTTGAGTGCAAGTCCCAGCTATCCAGTGATTAGAAACAAGGTCATTTTGTAGCCGAACAATAGAAGCTAGCTGTATCTCACCGGCATCACACAAAGTGTGTTGACAGCATACATTAAATTAATAACAAAGACCATGCTTTTAAGGCTACACTTGTTTGGGCTTTTAATATAAAGGGTAGTTCCAAGTCCCAAACTGGTTCTTCTTTTTTATATAAATTCACTCCCACAATGCAAGAACCATTAAGGGTTTTTAGTGAGATGCATAGAGCTCTGGTTCTATGAAAACTGGCTCCTTTGCCTTGGATGCTGGACTGAATTTTAATTGAGTTTTGATTAAATGATGGATGTTGTAATTTATTATTACTCCAAGCCTGTATATTAAATTAACAAGACTGTCTGTTTCGTTTTCTGCTTCAAAACAAAACTGGGATGAGTTGCAACTAATTCTCTCATACAAAATATGATTACCAACACAAACCAATGTATTTTTTAAAAAATTATAAAATATAATAATCTAATTCAATTCTGTGGATAAGATTGTGGCACTGTCCTGCTAAGTGGAGTTCAATGGGATGCATTACTGTTTGAATTTTGTTGTTCTTTCATAAAATCATTACATGGTTTTTGAAGTAATCAAATGAAGGTAAATAGTTTCAAATCACTAACTGTCAGAAAACCATTCAAAAGCATATTCTTTAGATTTTTAGTCAAGATTCTATCAAAGATGGCTGAAATCCAGTATGAGTCACAACCAGAAGAGGCCCAATGAATCAGGAAGAATTTAGTGAGTCAACACCTATGTAAGTTCCACTGATTTAATGGGCCTACATTAGTTTACTGGATTACTACTGGATTGCAGCTGATGAGTGTTTCCAATGGCAATGCTGTCATGTGACAATTACCAATGTCATTTGGAATAAAACATGGTGATGACAATCAATTGAAAGACATCTCAATATGAAAATTGGCCACTGCTAGCAATCACTCTCAGTCAGCATGTACTCCACACCTGCTGTGCATACATACAATCTACTACTATTACTGGGGTGTTCCCTTGAATACAATTGATACATTGCATCATTGATACAGGAACATACATTTGAAAGCAGGGGTTACTCCTGTGGCATTGAAACAGTACCAGGAAAAATCACTTTAGGCACAGATCATTAAGATTGACCTGAAAACCAACACTTGGAAAACACATTTAAGGAATTCATTTGCTTTTCTCTTTATATGTTTGGCGGCTGGCTTGCCCTTGTCATTAACACTGCTCCATTGGCAAAAGCAATTTCGTATCCCTTGCTTAATTTGTTGTTGCTGTCTTGTTATAAATGACCACAAAATATTGGAAAATACTCTCATGCCTAAATGTGATAATGTGCCTTCAAAATTCTTACACAATAACAAGACACAAATACTGCATACTTCCCTTGTTACTTAGGGTTTATATAAGAATGGCATAAAGCTTGAAAAACTCCTATCAAAACAGCTTTATACTATCCAAAATTGCCCTTTTATTTTAACTGTTACAAGAAAATGGAAAATTTTATTTACTGCACAAAAAAGGGAATTTTGTGTCTACCTATTACATTGCTTTTGAAATGTAAACTAGTTCCACCTGTTTTAGCTTAGGTTACTGTTTACAGTTACAGTAAATAGATTACTATAAGTAGTTACTTTCTTATTCTGCTACAAATGTATGAAATTACTGCATATAAGCATGTGCAAAATCTATTGCCCTCCTCATATAGTAGTTAGCTGTACAGATGTCCCTACAACAAGAGTGTATCAACGGGATTCAAATTTGTCTGAGGCGGCATCAGATAAAATTAATGCAGATAGCTTAGTTACAAAATCACATTCTCCCATACAAATCACCCTAGTAATACAATAATGAAGAGTGCTATCATATTATGGTTTTATTGTGTGACTACTCTCCTTCATTCGCAGGATCCAGAATGTTATCAGTGTCCACTTCAAAATTCTCCTAAAAGTTAGTCTTTTTTCTCCTTTAGAAACATAAAGATTCTCATGATTTTTCAAGTTATTCCTTTTAAGTCTCACAAATTCTATATTATGTGCTTTTTAAACTGAAGATAAAATTAGGAAAATACAAGGAAACAGAAATCATTTTCCCCATGCTGCATTAGTTTTAAGTCTGTGAAGCCATGTCTTGTGCCATTTTCTCATTGATCCTAAGTAGTTCCTGATAAGGAAAAAAGTGACCAGTGTCATGAGCTATTCACTTTAAAATGTAAAGCTATTCACTTTAAAATATGAGCAGGTAGGCTTTTAAAACTTTGATTGAACCGTACTCTCACTGTCAGGAGAATTAAATCATCTAGCTTACATCCTCTAAAATCTAAATCATCTAATTCACCCTCTTTTGCTGCAGAAAGCATGGCATTTCACCTTAAAACCATTTTTTAATTATGAAAGCACAACATACTGAAAAACTGTAGTTTCTCAGGCCTTTGGTTCAAAGGCATGCTTACTAGAAACACACATTATAAAGATGGTTTCCTCCAACATAAAATGTTTCTGTTACTTTTTCAGCATTTGGATCTGCTGGCAGCCATATTAAAAGTGTTTGATTTCTTGCCACGAGCTCTGGATATTTCAAATCTAGCACAATTAACTGCACTTTAATGCCCTGTCCTGTCCTGAAGTTGCTGGCAATATTTAAGTTTTATCTTTGTAAAATACAAGATGAAAACTGTTGCTGGGAAAAACATATAGAACAGCAGTACACACTACTGTGTCTAAAAACAAGGCAATTGGCTGAATTGGGCACAATGAGGACTTCTAGAAGCAAAAAGATCACAGCTAAAATACTCTGGTACTGTATTCAATCAAAACAAAAAGAAAAAAATGTTTTGGAACGGTTTCCAATAGTTATGCTCTCTCTCTCTCTCTCTCTCTCTCTCTCTCTCTCTCTCTCTGTGTGTGTGTGTGTGTGTTTAATGGCTTTAGTGCCTAGGAATTGAACAAAAGATATTTTTGATAGTGGTTAACAGCCAGAAAATGTTAAATTTAAGACACTCAGTTATGAATTTCATTCCAACATGATCCTCTCTGTGAATCCAATGAAGGGTGAAGGAGCTAAATAGGACGAACAAGATATGGCCTGCCTAAGAATGTGTTTATTTGATTTTTTCTAGGCAATATAATAGAATATTTATTTACCAGGACTAGCAATTTTTGAACATTAAAGGTTCCTCCACCCTTCCCAAGGTTTTCAAAGTCTTCCTATGTCAAAAGGTTCCTAAGGAGTCTTGGAGCCCTGGAGTGGGTGTGGGACAGGTAACTTTCAACTAAAGGTAAGCCGCCTTGGGGTCTCTTCCAAGGATAAAGGTGGGGTAAACATATTCAAAATTGATGATGATGATGATGATGATGATGATGATGATGATGATGATGATGACGACGACGACGACGACGACGACGACGACAATGACGACGTTATAAGCCTTATAGATGAGGAGCTATGCAACAGGACTTGGGCCATATATGCCATTTAAAAGTTTCCTTGTATTGTTGTGCAGGCTCTGATTAGAATCCTGCAATCTTCCATTTTCCTCACAAAAAAACTAATTCACTTCCAGATTCCTACTAGATGATGTTTCATATGTGCAAGTGGCCTCTACTGAGCACTACTGGGGCAGGGTGAATTTAGACAACATGAAGGCTCTGAACAGGTTTATCTGTGACAGTAGTTTCAGTGACTATGAATACAAAATATATGTGTGAAATGTAGGCATCAACAAGCAGACTTGCCTAAAGTCTCTGATAAATCTGGTGGGAGAGAGAAAAAATGTAGTAAGCGTATTTAAACATTAATAATAACAATGAGATGTCAAAATAATTCTGACTTATGATTTGACATGGTATTCAGAACTGGTTTACCATTCCCATTTTCTGGGGTTGCCTTGAGACTGTGCAAGGCTACAGAGATGAACTCTTTTCCTAGGACAAACATAAGAGTAAGAACAACATCTAACTAAGGACTTTAAAAGTAAACTTCTGGTAAAGCACATCTTTTACCATGTCTGAACTTCTGGGACCTGCTTTGAAGAAGGGTGATTTACTGCACTCGAAAGCTTGCAATGTTCTTTTTTTACTTTTAATAGTGGCCTATAAAGGTATTGCCTGTAACCTATTTTTGCAATTGTGTTTTGTGATGGCCATGTGGCTCACCCCTTTTTTTGCTTTGATAAGAGAATCAAACTCCCAACTAATACACACTCATTGAGCTGTCCAGCTAATGAGCTATCCAAACATTAGTACAAATCCAATAATGAAGAAGTAGTTTGGTTATTTATTTTTGTCCCAAGTTGATGTTTTTTAAGTGCCTGATAATGGAAAGAAAATGCAGTATCTCCAAGAGACATTTATAAAAGTACTGCATGGATTCTTTTTGAGAGGACAGGAATTGCTTCTCGTCCTAGTCTGATTGGATTAAGGGGGATAACATGAGCCAGTGGAAATCAATTTGCTCTTCCCTGTTTGATGGTACTTACAGAAAAGAAATCAAGAATCACACTTAGGGACAGTATTGTGGTATCGCTTTAAAACTTGGTTGTACCCCTATCATAGATAGCCCATCACTTGTAACCTGCACCCAATGAATGCACCATGTCTCTTTCCCAGCTCCTGCAATGATGTGGCCCGCACATAACATTTTGGTAGTTGTAGCTCATTATTCCTATTACCCTGCTGTCTTACTACTGCCAATCAATCAATGATCAGTAGTCACTTATCAGGCTAATACTGTATTGCTTCCCCACCCACCGCCCAAGGGAAGGAAGGAAATTAGACAGAGATGTGCAGGGCCTATATTTGCTTTTGCTTTTTATTATCAACAATCAGTTAATGGTACACTCTTGGAAAACTATATGCACATGTAGAAATATTTCTCCTTTTAAATAGAAGCATTCATTTTAACCACTTATAAATAAACCTGAAAACCCTGAAACATAATTTATGATGGTTAATGTTCACAAACGTATTTGAACATGAAAGTAAACAAAACAGAAGACAAAAAACAAAACTACAGCCAACATGCAATTGATAACCACCGCTGATACCATTGCATGAAGTCTGCCTCTCTAAATATAGAGAAACATAGCCATTGAGAACCACACGTTCTCCATAAAGACACACCATAAAGACTACAAGGAGAGAAAACATTGTTTATACGTCTAGCTAGAGTAGACAAGTTTGTATCAATATTAACACTATACAATTGAGTCACAGAACACATTTGTAGAAAGACACAGAAAAGATGTTAAAGCATACCTGTTGACATAACTAATACCTAGGTTCTTGTGCCTTTAAAAGTAAATGTTTAAAAAATCCTAACAAGGGATACTTAAAAACAGCATGGATGAGTTCACTGTCATTTTCTGAATGAACACAATCCGTTCACTAGAAAGGGGTGATATATTCCAGTTTGGGGCCATTCTGAACACAAAACAAGTTTACCTTCTGTAAACCTCTCCTGCACATTAATTACACAATGATGGTAGATTTGTAACAACTGCAATAGAGAGTGGGCAGGAACATACATGAAAAAATGAATAAGTTCTAATAATGACAAGAGAACTGGCAATACTTAACAGTTGAGGCCAATTCATATTGATATTTTCTTACAGGGCAGTGAGGGTGGCCTAAGAGCTGTTTTGCACAGACAACAGGTGATTACTGTGTGCTTCATGCCAGAGAGTTAAACATGTAAAACACCTATTATGGTATATGTGTGTGCATGTGATAGAAATGGTCTACCTGTTGGAACTTGAACAGCCCAGTCATACATGCAGGTCAACTCTGGATGCTACAGTTACCAAATGTTGACTATGCTTGGGTAAGCCAACAAAAAGTCTTTATGACAGCAGAAATAAACATTATCTGGTGAACCCTCTCAAGCCTTTCCGATGTAGGCTGAGCCACATGACCCAGTGCATGTCAGATAAAACTCAGTGTGTTGTCAAAAAATAACTGACTGTAGCACATAAACTTGCAATTTCCATGAGGGCTGTGTGGCCTACAAAAAGATTGTGGAAAGCCTTCAAAATGTGCTCTGCTATGTAGAAACCCCCACATTAATTCAGAAGGTCCCATCCCCAAAACAATTAGGAACGACTCCTTCCCTGAAGACCTTCTGAAGAAACCCTACAGAACTGCACTGTCTGCAATTTCTCCCCTAACAACCTGCCCTTCCAAATGCTTTAATTTGCCAATATTTCACACTGAGGTTATTATGCCAGTGAAGCAGTTACATTTAAGGCAGCTTGGCCACTTGCTGCAGGTGCCCTGAGAGGCTCTGCTATGACGCACCCACTTGTTCACATAACTGGCCAAGTGTCTCCTAGTTTTGGGCTACAAGGGTCTCTTCCTCTGCGATGGGGGGAAAACAACATCCTCAGTGCACACCCTAGGCCTCGTATCTTTTTTTAAAGCGTTGCAAGGCTCAAATCTGCCGCTGAAAACAAGGAAGTCCTCAACTTAACCACCCTTGTCCTCGTTGGAAACGGTGAAGTCAATCCATGAGGTACTGTGCCACCCACCCAGTAATAATAATAATAAAGCAGACATGTTCGGAGGTGCAAACAGGACGGGGCGGGGGAGTGTTCAAGGGGGCGCATGTGGGCTGTCCCCCCGTCCAAAGAGGCCGCCCATCAGCTCTTGAGGAAAGACCCCTGGACAAGGGAGCCAGCCGGGGAAACGGGGGGGGGGGGCGAAACACGGTTGCAGCAGCGACAACAAGAACGACAACACAACACGCGGGCGGCTTTGTGGGCGGTTGTCCTCTGGTGAGAAGCTGCAAGGGAGGAAGGGGGGCCAGGCCCCGGACCCACGGTGGGTTGGTTCCCTGAAGCCCAGCCAGGTTCTTGGGCAAAAGCAACGGCTTCTTCGGCAAAACGCTTCCCTCCCCTCCCCTCCCCTCCCCACAACAAGGCTGGGCGGCCCAGGGAGTCCTGAGGCGAGGGAGGCCGGCCGCGGAGCGACACCCCCCAACCCCAACCCCACCCCCCAGCCTGAAGGGGCCGCCCGAGCCTAGCCTCAGCCGACGCCGCGTCGACGGCGGCAACGGCAGCAGGAGGAGACGAAGGGCGCCATGCCAGTCCCTGCAGGGGGCGCCAAGCGGCGGTCCAGAGGAGGGCGGCCATTGGCCCGGCGCCCCTGGGAGGACCGCCCTCGCCCCGCCCACGCCGGCCCCGCCCCGCCCCGTCTTCAGAACATGCTGCCAGTCTTGACCAGAGTGCCTTTGGGGGCGCCGTTGGGTCTCTGCAGGGAGGAGAGGACGCTGGCGAAGGGCCCGCCTAAGGAATCCGGGATGGAGGTGATGGGCCCCGGCCCGGGAGCCCAGCCTTGCCCGGGACCCGACACGGCCGCCGCCAAGCCTCCGGGGCCCGCGCTTTTGCCCGCCGCCTCCGGCCCGCCTGGCCCTCCGGGGCTGGGCCCGCCTTGGCCGCCCCCGCAGCTGGGCGCCGGGTTGGGGTTCGGGTTGGGCCCGGGCCCGCCGGTGCTGTCCGGGTCGGTGCTCTTGGCCTCTTTGCTCTCGTCGTCCCGCGACGAGTCGGATTTCTTGCCCGACGAGCCGTTCTTGGCCGCCGCCGCCGCCGCTGCCGCCGCCCGCTCCTGCTTGCGGAATTTCGCCCGGCGGTTCTGGAACCAGACCTGGGCGAGGAGGGAAAAAAGGAGAGGGAGAAAGCGGTTCAGAGGGTGGGTTCAGGAAGAAGAGGCCCTCCTTGTTCCGGAATTACAAAGGCAGCCAGCCACCGGTTCTACCTTTGCAGCCCCTCAACGGGATTTGAAGGGGGCTGTTTCGTTTCCTAAAGCCACAGGGCACATCTCGTTGTCATTGCTGGCCCTAATGCAGAGCAAACATTACACTAACAATCCCTGGGTTTTTTATTTCAATCACTGGTGGGGGAGCAAAGCCCTTGGAACTCATGCTGGAAGCCTTGAAAATATAACACCCCTCCATTTATTTATTTATTTATTTATTTATTTATTTATTTATTTATTTATTTATTT
>JAHTLZ010000030.1:3391629-3436265 GCA_023846285.1 Phrynocephalus versicolor | reverse complement strand
TGTGTGTGTGTGTGTGTGTGTGTGTGTGTGTGTGTGTGTGTGTGTGTAAAATCTCTCCCTCCCCAACACCACCGCCATGAAGGGGGGCGCACACGCACCTTGCTCCTCCGTCCTTCCCCAAGGTTTTGATTAAGGAGAGAACCCTCGATGTCATGGTGGAACCTGCTTTGTAAGCCCGTTACACGCTCAATTGAACGACAAAAGGACCCCCCGACGAGCGTGAAATCTTATCAAGGGGCCAAGACGCTGGCCGAACTCGGGCACCCTGTAAAACCCGGCCCGTGGAAAGGGGTGGTGGGTGTCACGGTGGGTAGGTGGCAGGAGAGGGCTTTGCCAACGAGGGGGTCTATCCAGAAGACATCTGCCCCGGCTGCGGATGGGGGGGGGGCGGCGGCGGAGAAAGGAGCGAGGGAGAGAGGAAATAGCCACCCCTTCTCAGCCCAGGTTCCAAAGAGCTAGCGGGATCCTTTAGGAGAAAAAAAATGCATCACGCCCCCTCCCTCCATGCCCTTCTCCCCGAATCGGATGGTCTTGAGAATACTCTGTTTTTTTTTTTTTTTTTTTTTTTAGGCCAAAGAGAAACGCCCCCTCGACCAAGACCTACGTTCTGCACGAAACCCTCAGACCTCGCCTTCCCACGACCCAGCTCCCCTGCCAGAACAGAAGGAAACATTTCATGGTTTGGTATTCTTGCCGGGTTCTGTCCAAACCGGTGGAATTTCGAAATGATTAATTTAATGTTTCTACTACTACGTCTTCGATGGATCGTGGCTTTTCGTGTTGTTTTCTCCTCCCCCCCCCGCCCGAAAAGAAAAGAAAAGAAAAAGAAGAACAATACGATCATACTCCTTTATTTATCACTCAGCCGTCAGCCCAGGTCCACCCCTAACTAGGTTATGGGGTTCTCTCAATGACGTCGAAATATTTCCCATTTTACTAGCATATTGTATGACTCACCTTCGAGGCCCCTTCCACTCAGGACCAGTGCATTTATTTGACAAGAACAGCAGTAACCACTCCTTATTCTATATTGCTGCGATGACTTTTTGCTTAGGAACGAAGTAACCCCATTTCGCCCTCCGCCCTTCTGGCAGCCGCCGCTGCGTATTTTCAGCTCATTCCCTCCGTTCCCCGAGACATAAAATATCCGCGCCGCTCGTTTTCTTTCATTACAACTTTCTCCCTCCGGTGGGCTGATGGAGACAATGACCAGGCCAGTAACAAAGGGGCCGAGGAACGCCGCCCTTGCTCTATAAACGGAGATTTCATAAGCTGCAAATATGCGGATGATTATTAGCTTTATTACATTTATTACCTCCTTTTCCCGTCCCGGTTAACAAGTCAGTAATTAAAATAAACTGGGCGAGTTATTTGCGCGCTGCGCCTTTTTGTCCAGGCGGCCACCTCGGCTGGGCCTTTCGCCGAGTTCGATCCTGCCGTGGCAAGGAACTGGCCAAAGGAAAGCCAAGCGGGTGAGTGGCACCACCAGCCTTTTAGGCCATGCTTTCAAAAGTCAGGCGACTAGCAATTACAGTGTTTCCCCAAAAATAAGACACTGTCTTATATTTATTTTTTCTCAAGAAGATATACTAGGACTTATTTTCAGGGGATGTCTTACTTTTATTAATTATAATATGCTTGAATGTCAGCCCTGCACACAACCATACACACGCCCATCACTAGGTCCTATTATCAGGGTAGGGCTTATATTTAACAAATGCATAGAAATCCTGCTAGGGCTTATTTTTTGGGAGGTCTTATTTTTGGGAAAACAGGGTAATTGCCCTGGCCTGGGGAAAGTGAAGCCTGAGGGAAAGGCTGCGTGCACCTGCGCGGGCCAGAACCCGTTTCACACGTGCACAAAAGGTGGCGCGCGGGGAGTTTGGGGGCTACAAGGGTTTGGGGAAGGCCCTGGCTCTCCAACATGGCCCCCGACCAGGGCGCCTTTGGGTAACAGGAAGGCCGCGAGAAAGAGGAACGTGACTTTTCTAGAGCAAATTGCTCCCTGAGAGAAAAAGAAAGGGGGGGAAAGGGGGTGGGGGAGAGAAAGAAAAACGAGGGCTCAAGATGGGAGAGGCGGAAACCCCAAGCAGGCCTTCTGCGGGCGCCCAACTGGACGCTGCGGGAACGGGGGACGCAGCGGTGTGTGTGTGTGGGGGGGGGGGGGGCCGCCTCCGAAAACGCCGAGAGCCAGGAGGATCGCCAGGCTGTCCCGAGATGAGCTAAGCCTTTCTTGGCCCCGGGCTCATGCAGGCCCGGGACTCTTGAGGCGTTCCAGGAAGACAGAAAGACGTCGAATTTTATCAGCCACCCAAACCCTGAGCGCTGGCCATTGGCTGTTCCTGTGGCATTTCGGAGAAGGCGCAGCAGCCCCGTCCATCTCGTCTTCCCGAGGTGTCTCTGGCCATTCCCGAGGGCTGGGCTGTTGGTATTACTGGCGGAGCCGCAAAGACTGCCCAAAAATCGCACATCTATCTATCTATCTATCTATCTATCTATCTATCTATCTATCTATCTATCTATCTATCTATCTATCTATCTATCTATCTATCTATCTATCTATCTATCTATCCTTCTTATACTGCACCATCTAGCAAAGTCTCTACACTGGGCAGCGCGTCCTTCTCGTGGCTCACATTAATTCTGCCATTTGGACCAAAATGAGGGCTTATTGATGCCAAGAGAACCATTTAAGGGCGCAGGCCTTCCCATGTCACCCCAAAAGGCCTTCCAATGCTGTATAAAGGTCTAGAAATATCTGCAGCAGTTGTCCACTAGATGTCACTAGCAAGCCTAAAAGGCATGCATAAGGCTAGTCAACAAACCCTACCATCAGCTGGGCATCCATGTCCTGGTACCAGAGGCAATGGTATATGGTAAGGTTTCATGGCTACCATAACATCTTTTGGAAGATGAAGAGGTTTTATTAAAGATGAAGCTAACCCAAAATATTTTGGATTATAACAAGAAGGAATGGCCCCTGTACATTATTTTAGAAAGACATGGACAATCCCCACCTCTGAAGATTGCAAAGAGGTTGCCAGGTAGTTTTAATTGCCCTAATCCCAGATTTTTTGACTGGCCAAATTTGGCCTCAGTACAATTCCATTTGGAAGTTTATTGTTCTTAAACAAAAAAGTTCTGTTGACTTACAGCTCTTGAAAATCTCCAGTACCTTGTATACCTCCCATACCTCCCATCTACTGTACTTTTTCACTTTAAAAAGGCCAGGCAAATTAGCAATTGCCACAACAACTTTTAATAGTAAATTTCAGAAATTTAATTATGACCTCATAATTTTTGTCAGTTCAGTAGACATCCATTGGTGGATTGCTAATTTCAACACTAACAGAAGGAAAAATAATTTTCTTTATCCATTCTGCCCACAAAAATCTAGAAATTATCAAATGTTTGGAAAGTTTTTAGATATATGTTATTTTATAGTAACAACATGGAAATTGCTAGTCAAAACAGTAAGTTTACAGGCTCTGCTTCTGTTATATATTTCTGCTCTATAATTATTTTTCAAAACTTAAAAAAGTTCAAACAGCCAGTTCTTATCAGAGGGTCTACAGATCCAGAGTTTTCTTTAAAGTTCTCCACAGTTGCAAATCTCCAATGTTCTTTTTCAGATGAGGTCCATCATGAACTGTACATAATGAACACTTATTCTTTTGTTTATTTGTACAGATTGTAATGTACTTTTGAACTGGGAATCCTTAAAGTGGGTAATGCATTTTTAAAACACAGCATTAAATTGAAGAAAACAAGCTAAAGCCATCACAGCTTCTCTTTAGTCATTTCACATCTGAATACCCTTGTGATAAAAGACAGCATCCCGGCCCTGAACTGGCCACTGTCAGATACCTGTTACTTTTTGCAAAATAGTGCCTTCCCTTTCTGTCCAATATTCTGAATCACCAGGCTAAGAAAGAAGCATATTAAGCCTTTATAAAATTGACAAGTGACTCTTAGAGCTTTGACACTTGGTCATCAGCCACCTAATGGTTGGAGAAAGGCATGTCCACAATACAGTAGGATCACCATATCCACTGATTCATTATTCACTGATTCAGTTATCCACGGTTGGCAGAGGAAAAATAAATAAATAATTCAGCAGCCGTAAAGCAAGCTACTGTCACAAAGAACAGCTGTAAAGCAAGCTACTGTTGCAAAACAGCAGCTGTAAAGCAAGTTACTATCACAAAACAACAGTTTTGGGGAACATTTTGGTGTTCTCTCTTATCCACGGTTTTCATTATCCACAGGAAGGCTTGGAACCAATCGCCAGCGGATATGGGGGCCCTACTGTATTCTCAGTGTGTTGTGTTGAGGAACAGGAAGGGATATGTGAGAGTAGGTGCTCGTTCAGGTGTCCTGAAGTCAAACCAAGGACCTGTGGCTTTTCAGGTAATGTTGGATCTCAAGTGCCATCAGCCATAGCCAGCATTACCACCGGCAAGAAAAGACATTAAGGGGGGAAAGGGGGGAAAGAGCCTAATACAGATGCCATATGCTGAATATAAAAACTCACATGGCAAAATATTAATCTTCCCTGAGGCTAATATACTTTGGGCATATCACGAGAAGACATGATTTGGGAGAAAAACCCAATGGTGCTAAGAAATGTAGGCGGCATGAAAAGAGGAAGACCAAACAGGAAACAAATTGGCCCAATAAAGGAAGTTGCAGCCTAATGTAGCAGGGCTGATAATGTTAGGACCTTGTGGAGGTTAAGAATGTATGAGGTCATCATAAAGTGGAAGGAACAGTGTGGCACCTGACAACAGCAAGGTGCCACTACAATCTGTGCTGCAGTTAGGAAGTCAGTACTTATTGGCAGTATGTCTTTCTGTTTGTATTTTCAGTTCTAGCCTACATATGCTGGTCCAGTGGCCCTGCCAGTTAGTTAGGTCACTGTAATCTAATATTCCACTAACACTCTACAGTATATTCTGTATTCATCCCCATCCCAGTTTCCCCCCAGTAATATGGGCAGGTGGAGCAAAGACAGTGTATCAGGTAAGAAAGATGCTGGTGGAGCAGTAATATGGTCAGATGGAGCAGGTAAGAAAGATGCTGCTGTAGCAGAGATATTTCAGCACATAGCTTATAGAAGGTGGAGGGACATAATGTAACGTGAATTTGTTCTTTTCAGTTGAAGCTGGATAGGTCTGTCGGTGAGGGATGCAGGAATTGTCCTACCTTGCCATTCTTTCATAGAGGGTAGATACAATGCTGTGAGGGTAGAGACAGCGTTGCTTGTCCTTTCGCGGGTGTGGGAGTTGTTACTTCCTGGTGCAATGTTAAACTTTTGGTAGTTGTGTGGTTGGAAGCCCAGGGACTAGAGGAGATGCATGGATAGTTATAGGCAGCCCTTTTAGGTGGCAAGGTTTTGTCGAAATGCATCTCCATGATTGATGCTGATGGCCATCTAAAAGGCATCAGGTATAGGTCAAAGACTACTACCCGGGTTTGGTTCTAACTGTGTCCTGAAATGCTAAGGATGCCTTTACACGTGGCCAAAAGTTCTGTGGCATGACCAGCGTTGACTACCTAGAACGAGGTACCTCTCCTTTGGCATGGCTGTGTCATTTTCTTTGCCAAGAACAGAGAGGTGGGAACCCCAAGTGTTTACCTTTAAAGTAATATCCTTTGCTAAGGTTAACTGTTTGAATGCACCAGAGAAGACTACTGGAGCATTGTCACCAGGGAGTATGATGGACAGAGCAGGGAATGCTAGCAACTGCTTGATGTGTTTGGACTCTAACTCCCAGATTTCTAGCGAGAATAGCCAGTGACTGGAGATGCTGGGAGTTGGGTTCCAATGTTTGGAGGACCACATTTTGCTTTCCTTGACTTAAGCCACAGAAATGAAATAAGACTTCTTGCAGTTGTTAGTGGCTGATTTTGATGCATTTTAAGGTTGCTTAGTAACTGATAGGTGCACATATCCCCTTACACCCAGATTTGGCAAAAGGTTGGGAGAAAGAGTCTGTGGCAACACAGTGTTAAACAGAACATTGTTAAGGTTGTGGTGTACCAGTGCGCACTAAGGGGTAGCAGGAGGTGTCCATTGTTGCCCAGATACAGTTATGGATCCCTTATCTCTCAGAAAGGGGTAAAAAAACCAGGATGAGCTCAAAGCAGGGACAAGTGTGCCACAAACGCTGCTATGACATTGCTGCCTTGCTTCAGTGGGGGGCTGTAGTCTAAGAAGGTAACTTTCCCAGTCTCTCCCTATTTCTTCTTGCAGGGGCTGTCCTAGGGATAAATCTCTCATTGGCCCTATAAACCACATTTCCTCATAGTGGTGATTTCAGATGCCTTTCATGCTGTAAGGCTTGAGCTGGGCTGAAATAACTTGGTGGGTCATGAAGCTAAATCAGGCCTACAAATCTCCTGACACACCAAGCCAAACACAGCCCTCGAGCGGTGTGGTGCACCTTTCCATATGTATAACCTTTTCCCAGCCACCTGTTTTTGTTATTCCTGAGGTAGGAAGAGATTAGGAAGGCTCTGTGGGCAACCATCTACGGTGGTACCTCAACTTACAAATTTAATCTGTTCCGAATGTATGCTCTTAAGTTGAACTACTCTTAAGCCGGGGTACCGATCTAAAAAAAAAATAAGTTTAAAAAGAAAAAAACAATTGTAAGTCGAGCAGACCATATCTAAAATTTGTAAGGTGGCAATTAAAACACCAACAGTTTTCTGCTCTTAAGTTGAGCTGCTCTTAAGTCGGGGTACCACTGTACTACCTGCATACCCATGGCTTGGTAGTTCACATGTTTGACAAGCCATAGTAAAACTGAGGCCCTGGCCAAGCAGATCCAGAAGTAAAGTCATGGCAACTGGACTTCTTTTCTTGTGAGACTGAAACATTTCACTGCTCATCCAGGGAGCTTCGTCAGTCCAAGGAGATGTAAACCAGAGTGTGAAGCCTTCTAATTAAGAGAAAAGTACAGTGGTACCTCAACTTACAAAATTAATCCATTCTGAATGCATGCTCTTAATTTAGTTACTCTTAAGTTGGGGTGCCTATCTAAAAATTGAAAAAATAATTTTAAAAAATGAAAAAATGAAAAAAAAATGTTAAGTCAAGCAGACCATATCTAAAATTTGTAAGGCGGCAGTTAAAACGCCAACAGTTTTCCACTCTTAAGTTGAGCTGCTCTTAAGTCGAGCTGCTTTTAAGTTGGGGTACCACTGTATTTGTCCTTGAAATCCTTCTTTGGAGCCTAATGGATCACAAACGGGGAGGCACTAAGATCAAACGATCACTGTTAACTTGGGTGTTAGAGCTTTTCATGATGCCGCAGCATCCACCTAATTATTTTCTTTCTTTCGCCTACATGGTGCCCAGTTCCTCCTTCATCCAGTTGTCTCTTTCATGGTGCCAGTGACCCCAACAGTCATGTGGCCCACTGTTCCTTTCACTCCACATCGCCATCTCTCAGTCCCTGGAGCAAATGGCCTCTCGGTTAATACCAGCCCTCTGGTTTGGTGCTTATTTACTTATTCATTGGCTTTAGCACACAAACAAAAAAACTTTTGTTGATCCTTTTGTCTTTTTTTCTTCTTCTTCCTCTAAATTTGCCTCTAAAGATGAAAGACCTGCTGGCTTTTCTCCCTTCATCTCCTCTCAAGTCGGACTGACTTGAAGGCCTCCTGCTTTTTTTGTTGTTTGGGGTTGTTCTTTTTACACACGGGCTGTTCTCCTCAAAAGTTGTAGCAAATGGTTAATTTGATTATTGCAACTATAGACCAACTGCTCCAGCAGCTTTCCACCACGCGTCTGGAGAGGGGAAGAGAGAACCCATCCATACAAAATAATCAAATCAAGATGAAGTGTGCAAGGAGGTTTGGGGCAGCGGTAGAGGGTGTGTGTGTTGTGTTTTTTTAAAAAACCTTCTTCTTAACATCCAAGCGGCACAAATAGAATTAAGACGGGGCTCACCATAGCCTCCCTCCTCTTCCATTCTGAAAAGGGGACTTTTGTCTGCAGATACAAACACAGGGGCAGCCAACCAGAAATACAGTTTCTTGCTTTGCTTGTTTATTTATTCATTGTATTTTTTTCTTAGCACCGGACTCTTTTAAAAAGCTTTAAAAAGGGGGAAGTGTGGGCAAAGTTTCTCTTTCCTGCTGCACATTGCTAAACTGGAGGGCTGTGTTTTTGTACTGAACATTGGGAGAAGTATTAAGAGAGGAAAGCCAAGTGATACATTATCTTGGGGTATGATATGGGGGCCGGGGGCCGGGGTGGGGGTGGGGAGAGAGACAGAGCATAAAGGAAATGTTTCTCTCTTATTTAGAAGGAAAATGTCCTTTCCTTTCCTCTTTTCCCCACCCCACCCCTCCCGGTCCAGTCAGAAAGAATGTTAGAAGGGGGGGGGAACAAAACAGCAAACAAAATGGCATTGTATTGAAGTCGCAATTCACAGCAAAATGCTTGTCAGGCCCATCATGTCTCATTTCTATGAAGCTGTTTTTTTCCGCAGGCTAAACACACAGGAACATGGGAATGAATCAAATATTAAACACCAGTGAGCATTTCAGAGCAGCTTTCTTTTTGATTGCTTTATTTGTGAGAGATGGCTAATGATCCCCACTAGAGATGACCACAGAGTGAGAGAGCAGTTCCCAAATATCATTTGAGTCTAAGAAGGCTCCCAAGTTTTCCTTGTATTTGTGATTTTGATAGGCAAAAGCAGACCACCCTCCCTTTAAAAGGGCACATCAAATATTTTTGGGATCAAACAATCACCCAAATAACAGCAGACAATAGCTATCTCTTCAAGGGAAGTGAATTTTGAGTGAATAACATGGTCACATATTATGTTATGTACAACAAGCTGTAGTCTGAAAGATGGTGAGTGAATAGGCAATTTTTTTCTGTATCAACTGGTAATCAAAATCAGCTTATAAAGATTTGAAATTGAATGACATCTAAATTTCTTTTGCTTTCTTTGTTGTCTAAAGATGGGCCCTTTTGTTAATCTGCTATTGTATTAGGTCTGTCATGTCATTATAATGTTTTTTTTGCCCACAGATAAATCAATAAGGAAAGGTTGTTTGTTTGTAATATATCCTTCCTTCCTCCCTCCCTTCCTCCCTCCCTCCCTCCCTTCCTTCCTTCCTTCCTTCCTGCCTGCCTGCCTGCCTTCCTTCCTTCCTTCCTATTTGCACTAGTGATTCCGATAAACCTGCATGGCATTAAAAGCAGTTGATGCAGAAGCTGCACGGCAGCCAATTCCTGAAACCAAGGCATGTCTTGGCATCCAGCTGCAAGTGATCGATCTTTGGCCTCTAAGCTTTTGGGCATTGTTCCTTCTTGGACTATTACGGAAGAATTTCTCAGCCAGAGAAGTATGGAGTGTTGCAAATACTGTACTATATATACATAGAAGCAAGCAGTTCACATGCTGTGGAATAGGCTACTGTTATTACATATGGGGGGTTTCTTCTCATAATAAGCATGTTTTCAGAAGCACTCTAAACAATCTTCCTCCAATGGTTTCTATCTCTCAAAAAAGAAGTCCAGTAGCCATGACTCAACTTCCAGATAAACTCACCTGGATGACTGAGAATCTTCACATGACAGGTCACCACATTTTTTTAAAGAAATGTGGCTTAAAGTCACTTCTGGGCAAGTTTCCCTTTATGTTATACTACTAGCCACGCTGAGTGGAGAATTCTGATAAATATATTCCTGAAAAGGAACTTTTTCCTAGTTCTAGCTTTAGAGTGAGCTTTTTTCTGGCAGCAATGCCATGTGTGTGTTGTTTTTTTTAATGTGCAGTTTCACCACCATTACCATCAACGCCAATGATATCAGCTTCTTTTTCTCCTCCTTCGTTTCTGTCTTGGGGCCTCTACAAACTATCTCGGCAAAGATGTCTTCCCATGACATACCATTCTAGTTTGTTCCATTGTAACATAATTGTAACACACTGGTGCTATGGACCGGAACCATGCTTGACGCATGGGAGGCCAGTGCTGGCTGGAAGGAAATGGTTTAAGAGATTGCCTCTGTTATGGCAGAAGCGTTGTTTTTTTTGCAGGAACAGCTGCTGGGTTGAGCAAGGAGGGAGGAGCGGGGATCGTTTTAAGACGGGCACAGATGTAAAAGTGACATATGCCTGTGACAAAGGAGAGTAGATTAAATTAGGCAAGGAGGCCTTTCAGTTTGCAATGAAATCAGAGAAACATATTCTTCAGGGCTGCTCTGGTAGAGGGGCAGCAAAAGGAAGCTGGGGCTGAGGTGGAGGGAGGGGGGAGAGAAGCATCATCGGGACTGCCGGTGCTTCCGGAGCCTCAGCAGAAGCACGGGAAGGAGTCAGTAGCAGAAAAGGACTCTGGAATCTTAAGACGTCTATAAAATCAGACATTTTATTCACCTGGATTAAATCCAGTAACTGCAGTGTTGCAATTCTGCTTTCCAAACTGATTTGAATGTTGGGTACATTTGTACCTGCCATGTCATTCCTTCAAAGAACACGTGGTGGTTTATTTTGGTGCGTATTTGATGTCTTCCTTTATCCTCACAATTTCAGATGCTAGTTGATGATTTCAGCAATTGATCTTATTGTTATCGTATCGTTGCATCTATGAGAAAAAAAGCTAAAGTGCATTGAGAATTAACCTCTACTCACTATTTTTTTTTATATAGGCGTGTCACTCAGTATGCAAAGTGGTATACAGTTAAAGAATTGGATAATTACTAATCAGTTACATTTTTGTTATATACAGTATCCCCTTGTTTATAGCATTTACTCTGGGGAGTATGGGCTCCCTGCCTTGGAATAGAAGCTAACAAAGTGGTCTGTTAACTTTTCATCTAGAATCGTTAGATGAAAGCCAAAGCCTGGAAGGGTTTGCTTGTTTAAAAATATTTTTAATCTCACCTTTCTCCTTAAAGGATCCAAGGCTGCTCACAAGAATTAAAAGAAAATGGCTAAAAGTTAAAGCAGTGAATAGGCAAACATTTTTAAAAGGATGAAACAAGTATATTAAAAAGAACCTGAAAAAAATCTGAATCAGGAGAGCACAACAATCCATTAAAAAAAAAACCTAAAGCCAAGGCCCCTCAGGGTGCCAGTTGCTATGGAAAAGTCTGAAGAGAAAGGTCTTTGCCTGTTTGCGACAGGAGAGCCAAGTTGGGGTCAGCCTAGCTTTCCATAGGAGGAAGTTCCAGAATCTGAGCCAGTGTCTCCACCAAATTCACCAGTGAAGATGCTGGGCCTGAGAGAAAGGCCTCCCCTGTTAAGCTTAATGCCCAGGCAATTCAAAAGAAGGAGATGCAATTTTTAATATAGCTTTGATCCAAGCCGTTTAGGGCTTTCTAGGTTAAAACCAGCACTTTGAATTGTGCCCGGAAATGGAACGGCAGCTGCTATAACAGGGGACTTATATGTTCCCTATAACCAGTTCTAGATGTAACTAGGGCATGTGCCAATGTGGCCAGCTCAATAAATCAGTGTGGCTGGCACACACTAGTTTGAATTGTGTAGAGTCACTCCTGGCCACTACTGAAACCTGGGCACCCAAGCTCAGAGATGACTCCAGGAGCATGGAAAAGTCCATCGTTGGTTACAAACCATGATGGGGATAAGTGTCATCTCCAGACTTAAAATGAGGCTACCTCAAAGTGCCAGATGCAGGAGAGTGGCATCAGGAGACAGGTATCTAATTGTCTCATGTGCTTCCAGGGGCATCTGGTGAGGCCACTGTGAAATACAGAAAGCTGGACTAGATGGGCCCTTGGTCTGATCAAGCAGGGTTCTTCTTATGTTCTTATGCACCTGCGTTCCTTTACCAATCTGGCCATACCAGCTGGAGATTTCTGAGAGTTGTAAAAGAAGTAATATTTTCAAGATCTGACCAAAGCACTAATGTCAGAAGACTGAAACATGAAGCCTGGGTGCCAGGTTTTCAGTATATCATTGTGACCCCATCCCCTACAAATGAACAAAGCTTTATAAGATCCAGTTATCTCAACCACCAGTTGTCAGTAATAGCCACTGTTACCACCTGACCTGACTGCCTGATGTGTTGAATAACTCCCATCATCATTCCCCCTTGATGACATGGGCAATGGTGAACCCGGCTGGGCTGGTGAGGTTTGTAGGCCTAATGCATCTGAAAGGCACCTGAGAGGGGCAGGCTGATCTGTTAGTTAGATGCTACAGAAGGAACCAGTGGCCCATGTTGAACCCTGTATTGGTACCTTGAGTTTAGATAACTAGGCATACTGCCTCCTCGGATTCATTGGCCAATTCCCTGAACTATAAGTATCTAGTATCCTGTGGTTCTCATTCTTAGTCTGCAAGTACTTAAAATATGAATTAGTAATATATTGAATTAACCCTCAAGGCTGAACTGATGTCGTTATTGTGAATTCTGATGCCATTTATCTCTCCTTCAGCAAACACTTATAAACAATGGGGATTTGCCCACTACCCAGCTGGTTTTTCTGTCTCATCCTATACATGGAATTGTATGTCAAATTGTGCATATTTACACTGCATTTTCCTATTTCCCTTTTCCTTTTCTTAAAAAAAAAATCCTGTGCATTCATTTTAATTGCAACTTGATTATATTCTCAGGATTTTTGGCATGCAATCTTGATTGTTTTTACTGAAAGTTGACCTAAGCATCTTCAAACTAAAATAAGCTACCATTTGCTGCTTTAACCTTTTTTTTCCCTGCTTGCTGTAGGTTTACTTCCAGTTTCCTTTTCTGACTCAGCCCTGGTTCTGTAGAAAAGCTGAACAATGGCAGCCGGACCTGTTTATCTATGTTTGGCTTCTCAGTTCATGAAGTTCCATACTGTATGATGTAATCCCTTTGTCAGCAGAGGATCCCAATCAATACTGTGTGATGTATATGGCTTATGATGCGTACGTTAAGATACAATAAGAGTGCATCAGTGTGCCCAGGTTTTGAATGAAGGTTTGCGGGGAGCTTGCTCCATCGTTTGCATTTCCTTGCTTGGGGGGGGTGTTTGTTTTGTTTTGCACCCCCTGCTTTTGGGAATTAATAGGCATAATATTGTACTCTGTCCGCTATATGGCATAAAAGGGAAAATGAAATCATTGTACTAGGCAGTTTTCCTATTCTTTGGGAGACGAATATCATCTTGAAACTGGGTCAAATTTTCATTTGGCACATGGTTTGTTAAAATAAGGTCAAGAATAAACAGAAATATGTTGAACTTGCTAGATGTGCCCAAAGAGGCGCTGAAAGGCTCTTTGCAAACTGTTTTTTTTTTGGGGGGGGGGAGGATGTTTTTAACGATCTGTACACATTTTCTGATCTTTGTTTACAGGCATTTCTCTGACTAACAGAAATGTAAATAGCACATTAATTGAATTTCCCCATAATAGTGGATTGAAAAGTGCTGCTGAAACAACCAGGCAGGAGAGACAACGAATACAAAGATCTATAGCGGAAGCAGCAAGAAAATCCATGGTACGTGATTTTTAAAAATCAACTTATCATGATTGCAGGAAGAGGTAGACTGTTCTGAAGAGTGTGTGGGCATTATGATTTCATTACTGTTACTATTAACGTACAGGCATACAGTTATGGCATAAAAGGGGACACTCAAGTTAAAATTATTATTAAATGAAATGAATAGCTAAAAAGAAGTGAATTATTTCCAATGTATGGCACTTCATTAATTAATACTTGCTTACAAATTGTTTACTTCATGTTAAAAATATGTTGATTGTTAAATGACCCGACAATATATCAAAAAAGCAAAATGCACATGATTGCCCCACACCATAGTTGTGTGAAGGATTTATTTGTGTTGTAGTGATGTATGTGAGTGTCTTGTATGGTAGCCTTTTTTGTAGTAGTGAGAGCTCAGCTCTTCATGGCTGGACTCAGACATTTTGCTGCTTGTTGTGAAAGCAAGATGGAAGCTCCACTGCATTCCATGTATAGAAGATAAATGGATTGCCATTTGAACCCCATTTCAGTCCTAACTGTGGAGTAGCATCCTCCACTAGGCTGGGCTTCACACCACACCCTCTTAACTGGCCCGGGTGGTTGGTCACTCTTATCCTTTACAGGCGCAACACTAATAGTCTCTGAAAACATTTCTCTAAACATCCCGGGCATGTACCTCTGGGATAGGTCTTCTCGTGTCGTGGCATCCACTGATATGGGGTGGGATCTAGGCAACCTGGTGGCAGAGGCTCGCTTCCTTGTCAAAGTCTCTTCTAACTGCCTGCTCTCGCTCTCTCTCCTCCCTTTTTATCTACCTCTTTCTCCCTTTCAATTATCTCTCTCTCCTTATTGGACAAGCTTTTCGGAGAGGAGGGTGCACTTTGCTTCTGTTCACATCCACCTTGGGTGAAATAAACAGCAATGGTCTTGTAATAAGGAAGGACTAGATTACTATCTTTGTTGTTGTTGTTGTTGTTGTTGTTGTTGTTGAGTTGTTCAGTTGTGTCTGACTCTTTGTGACCCCATGGACCAGAGCACGCCAGGCCTTCCTGTCTTCCACTGCCTCCCGGAGTTTTGTCAAATTCATTTTGGTTGCATCGATGACACCGTCCAACCATCTCATTCTCTGCCGTCCCCTTTTCCTTTTGCCTTCAATCTGTCCCAACATCTGGGACTTTTCCAAGGAGTCCTCTCTCCTCATGAGGTGGCCAAAGTACTGGAGCCTCAGCTTCAAAATCTGTCCTTCTAGTGAACATTCGGGGTTGATTTCTTTCAGGATGGATAGGTTTGATCTCCTTGAAGTCCAGGGGACACTCAAGACTCTCCTCCAGCACCACACCACAAAAGCATCAATTCTGCGTAAATCTGCCTTCTTTATAGTCCAGCTCTCACTACCTTTGGAAGGAAGTAAAGCAATGTCAATTCCCATTTAAGGATCACCCAACCTCTCACAATATTTAAGTTGGGAATCTAAAATTTCCTGACAGCACTACCCACTGTAAGTAATCATTATCAAAATGTTGAGAGTTATAACAGTGGGAATTTGAAGGAACTTCCTTGAGGGGAACTTGTGGCTTTCCAAATGCTAAACTCCAAATCCCATCAGCTCACCCAGCACCCAGTGACAAGAAATGGTAGTTGTTGTTTGCAAAACCTCTTGTTCTCTGCCCCAGCATAAAGTGATATGCCACAACATTATGAGTCTCTTAACATAGTTTAACTATTGTTGAGCAGCTGATGGAACACTGTTATATATTCCATTTACATGATATATATGATATCTGTGTGAACATCTTGTGCTTTCAGAGTTTCCTGTTCATTTCAATCAATATAGCAGCTCTGCTGGCAAAGAATGGACATGCATTTTGCAGATGAGAGAAGTGTGTGGAAATGTGGACATTCTGTGTATGTATCCAGACTTTTGAGTCCAAAAATAAATTGATATGCAGTAATGACTGAATCAGCAGTATGTGGAAAGAGAACTTCCAGAAGTGCAAGTTGGATTTCGAAAGGGGCAGAGGAAATAGAGATCAAATCGCCAACATGCGCTGGATTATGGAAAATGCCAGAGAGTTCCAGAAAAACATCTACTTCTGCTTCATTGACTATGCCAAAGCCTTTGACTGTGTGAACCACAACAAACTATGCCAAGTTCTTAAAGGAATGGTAGTGCCTGACCACCTTATCAGTCTCCTAAGAAATCTATATGTGGGACAAGCAGCAACCATCAGAACTGGATATGGAACAACTGACTGGTTTAAAATTGAAAGGAGTACGACAAGGCTGTATACTGTCACCTTGCCTATTTAACTTATATACAGAGTACATCATGCGAAAGGCAGGTCTGGATGAATCACAAGCCGGAATTAAGATTGCAGGAAGAAATATCAACAACCTCAGATACGCAGATGATACTACTCTGATAGCAGAAAGTGAGGAGGAATTAAAGAACCTCTTAATGAGGGTGAAAGAGGAGAGTGAAAAATGGGCTGAAACTCAACATAAAAAAACTAAGATCATGGCCACTGGTCCCATCACCTCCTGGCAAATAGAAGGGGAAGAAATGGAGGCAATGACAGAGTATATTTTCTTGGGCTCCTTGATCACTGCAGGTGGCGACTGCAGCAACGAAATAAAAAGACGCCTGCTTCTTGGGAGGCAAGCAATGGCAAACCGAGAGCATCCTAAAGAGCAGAGACATCACTTTGCCAACTAAGGTCAGGATAGTCAAAGCTATGGTTTTTCCAGTAGTGATGTATGGAAGTGAAAGCTGGACTATAAAGAAGGCTGATCACCGCAGAATTGATGCTTTTGAGGTGTGGTGCTAGAGGAGAGTCTTGAGAGTCCCCTGGACTGCAAGGAGATCAAACCTATCCATCCTGAGAGAAATCAACCCCGAATGTTCACTAGAAGGACAGATTTTGAAGCTGAGGCTCCAGTACTTTGGCCACCTCATGAGAAGAGAGGACTCCTTGGAAAAGTCCCTGATGTTGGGAAAGATTGAAGGCAAAAGGAAAAGAGGATGGCAGAGAATGAGATGGTTGGACGGTGTCATCGATGCAACCAATATGAATTTGACAAAACTCCAGGAGGCAGTGGAAGATAGGAAGGCCTGGTGAGCTCTGGTCTATGGGGTCACGAAGAGTCGGACATGACTGAACGAATGAACAACAACAATGACTGAATCCTTGACCGCCTACTTTCAGAATTTTAACAATAGTTATAATAAGATCCTGGAAAATAATTCTGGGTGTTTACCAGATAACAGGAAACACCTTTCACACACACAAAAATTATCCAGTCTTTGTGCCCCATGTTTAAAATGGATATAATTAAGGCCTATCTTATAGGGTTATTGTGAGTAAAAATACAAGGAAGATTGTGAAAAGTTTTATTTGAAGAGCCACACATTCTGCAGAATTGCTGTATGATGATATTAGTAGCCATTACTTATATATTGACAGCTACAGATAGATGAGAAATGTGTGTTTTAATTTTGATTCAGTTCTTCAAACAACAGTTTATTAAAGTAGGATAGTGTGCTTCTGTCTCCAAGATTCAAAATGCCAAGAAATGACCCTTATTACAATTTACAAAGTGGCACCAATCAAAGGGGAAATCGCAGACACTGACTTCCTTTTTCCAGCAGCAGTGAACCACTTCTCATCCAAACACAAAGCAGTTGTCAGGAGTCAGGAGAACTGTTTATCAACAAGTGTGAATGGTAGTGAGCAGAAGAGGGCATAGTATAGACCAGTGGTGGTGGACCTTTGGCATTCCAGATGTTTTGGACCACAACTCCCACAGTCCTTTGTCATTGGCAATACAGGCTTAGAATTCTGGGAGTTGTGGTCCCAAACATCTGGAGTGCCAAAGGTCCGCCACCACTGGTATAGACCATCTTGACTGCTGCCATTGGTGTTTTCAGCATTCAGATTGCTCTGTAAAGCCTGGCATCTTTTCTCCTGCTGGCAGTGAGGGCATGAATATTCTGCAGCACGATCTGCAAAGTTCTGGTTCCCCTCTACTTGGCCCTGGTTAGGACTCACCTTGAGTACAATGTCCAATTCTGGACACCACACTTAAAGAGGGAAGCTGACAAATCGGAACATGTTTAGAGGAGAGTCAACAAAGGGGACTTTTGGGGACTGAAAATCAAGTCCCACGAGGAAAGACTTAAAGAACTGGATGGGTTTGGCCTTGAGAAAGGAAAACTGGGGGGAGTAATGATAACATTTCAAATATTTGAAAGGCTGTCATACAGGGCAGGATCAGGATCTGTTCTTGATCAACCCAGAGAGCAGGGGAGGCAGCAATGGGCCCAACTTACAGGAAGCCAGGCTTTGGTTGAATAACAGAAGAACCTTCCTGACTGTTAGAGAAGAACAGCAATGGAACCACTTACCTCAAGAGGAGGTGAGTGCTCTAACACTGGAGGCATTCAAGAGAAATTTAGACAACCACCTTGAGAGATAGCCTATGATTTTTATTCCTGCCTTCAGAAGGGGTTTGGACTGAATGGCCTGGTAGGCCCCTTCCAACTTCATGATCCTATAATTGTGATTTCATGGCACGTTGAACTGTGGATACAGAAGCACACTATGCCACATCCATAACTTGTATGTTTTCAGAAAAACTGAATATGTGTGTGTGGAGGAGCTGTTATATTTCTGCGGTGTCAGCAAAGGCGCAGCAAGACCTGGGCTAAAACTAGATCTATGAGGCTAGAGTGTTGGTCACTCCAACAACTGGGTTGGAGTGAGGTCGGTCCTGCTGATTTTAGCTCGAGAGAGTTAACTGTGCTGTGTAAATTGCTTTCATCTCTTGTGAGCCACTCTAAGAATGGGCAATGGAAAGGCATTTCTATGCATTTTAACTACATTAAAATTGACAGGACAAAAGTGCTTAATTTTGATTGGCATGAACACGGAATCAGCATGAACCCAAATTGCTGTGTCTTTCTGTATGTTGGATAATCACATATTCCAATTTAGTCACTTCTATAAATTAGGCTCTTGGGAGTCCTTTTGCTCAGAATGAGAATGCTTTTTTTTATCTTGACCCTCTTTATCAAACAGGACAGTTTTTACTGAAGAAGGACATATGTCAAACACATCTTCTCTTTTGCTTAGATTGTAATTGCCTTATCAAGACAGTCTGCTTCTGGGTTTAATTTACGAGCACAGTGTCTGCTTTTCAATGTTAAAATCACTGAATTGCTCCTTTTACTATCGTTGGCTACAATCTTGACCCCTTGGAAGTCAGGGCGACACTTAAGTGGAGTAAAGATTGCTCTTGTTTCGTGTTGTAGCTTTCACTGTAGAACAACAAAACATGTCTCCTTTTATTTATTTATTTATTTTTAAAGGAGACATTTATAGATGGGTATTTCAATTTCTTCTTCAATAAAATGTTGCCTCCTAGGACTAAACCCAGCTCCTCTTACCATTTACATTAGACAACACTCTATCAATAAAGCCATCACAATGATCTACAGCATTCTAGACAAAAGTTATTGTATGCAGTTGACACTAATCGGTTCATTCTAGTAATCCTTCCAAGAAACAAAAGCTTGTTGTCTATCACTAATGTTTGTGTCATTGGCCCCCCTCCTGGACCTATCACTATGCATATCTATAGAGATGTATCTGGCAAACGCTTTGCCCAGGGCTCTCTATATAAACCCGGACAGGATCTATAGTTAATGATGTTGACCCTGCTTCTCCCAACAGGGCGGAGGGAAGACATCCATATATCTGGCAGCTGATAACATATATTAGGTGAATAATAAATGGGCTACTTATAATTCCCCAGCTTGTAATGACTAGCTCTGAAGCAGAGTTGAAGTTATTTCTTCTGCGTGGTTAATTCCTCGGATGATATGTGATCTAGGGTGCTTCGGCAATAGGCTTTTATTGTATCATGCGATGACTTGTTCCATCACTTTTTAACAGAGCGTCCATACTACATTGTGATCCAGTGGTTCCCAAAAGTGGGTTGCCACATGTTGGATCATATCCCAGAGGTCCATGCCAGCTAGAGCTTCTGGACTTTGTGGGCAACCTACATCCGGTTACTCGTGGTTGAGAATGACGTCATACCCAAATACTGAGATTATGAGTTGCCCTACAACAACATCTAGGGACTCCAGTCACTGCCATCTTATCATTTCTCTATGGCTCACAGACCAAAGAAAGACTGTCTGTTTAGGAACAACAGAACAGTAGTCAAGCTACTACATATATACACATTATCAAGTTGCTAGTATTGCTTCTCTGTTTAGAAATGGGGAGGGGGTTGATGGGAACAATCATTATTAGAAAGCGACCCTATAATAGCTCAACACATATATTTGCAGTAAGCATCATTTTAAGATATTTTAAAGATAGTTTAATTAGCAGTAAAATACCATGGCACCGGAATGCTAGACCACTGATTTAAAAGAAAAGAAAAGAAAAGAAAAACACTCTTTTTAGTTGCATCATTAACTACCTAGGTAAAATGGTGGTGACTAAGGATGGGCACCATACAAAAAATGACATGCTGTTTCATTGTTTCATAAGCTTTTGAAACATTTTGAAACAAAACGGCAGACAGTGTGTCATCAAGAACCGAAACAAAATGACATTTTCAATTCAGAGGAACCAAACTGGAGAGCCGCCCCCGGATCTCACGTCAGGCAAGGGGCTGCAGCAAGATATGGCGCCTGTTTCCTCCTTCGTTCTTGCCACTGCCACTCAGCTGGTTCTGACAGCTCGAGAAGTCAAAACTAGCTGGGTGGTGCTGGGGAGAACAGGAGAGTGGAGGAGGGAGCTTTTGAATTTCCTGTCCCAAAAGCCTCCCTACTCTGATCTCTGGTTCACAGCAGGTTTGAGAGGGTGAGTGTTGAGGTCATCACTTGCCCTTTCAGACTGCTGCTGCTGCTGTGTTGGAAACTCAGGGGAAGCCCAGACCACTGCATTTCCCCCCATTTTTGTGGGGTTTTTTTTTTGACAGGTCGGGGTTTGGAGAGGCAGGCTACCCTCCCTCCCCATATCATGACTTGTCAAAAACAAACAAACATGGGAGGCGGAGGCAGTGGTGACACAACGGAAGGGAGCAGGTCTTCTTCTGCTGTGTCGCCCCTTCCTTGCTTCCCAACTGGGGCTTTTTGACACATCAGGATGTGGGGAGGGGGGAGCTCCCTCACCACACCTTGACCTGTCATAAAGCCCCAGCTGGGACATGGGGTGGGCTACAGGCAGAAAGGAGCAGGTTTGTTGTTGTTTTTTTTACTGTTGTCTGCTCCCTTCTGCCGTGTCACCCCCCCCTGCCTCCCAGCTGGGGATTTTTGACAGGTTGGGGTGTAGAGAGGGGGCAACCTCTTCCCACACCCTGACCTGTAAAAAAAAGCCCCAGCTGGGAGATGGGGGAGGGGTGACAGGCAGAAGGAAGCAGGTTTTTTTTACTGTTGCCTGTTCCCTTCTGCCTTCCACATGTTTTTTTACAGGATGGGGTGTGGGGGAGGATGCCCCCCTCTCCACATCCTGACCTATAAAAAAGCCCTAACCGGGAGGCAGAATTGCAAAGGAGAACAGAGCAAGCAGCAGCAAATTCAAACTGAGTGCTGCTTGCTCCGTTCTGCCTTGCTGCCTGCCTCCCAGCTGGGATTTTTTTGACAGGTCAGGATGTGGGGAATCAATTCAGAAGCTGCTGCCACCTAGGTGGTTGTTTTTTTTTTTTTGACAGGTCAGGATGTCCCCTGCCTTTCAAAAAAACTCACCTGGGTGGCAACAGCATCTGCATCTTTTCATTACTCACTTCGTTTTGCTACAAAACTTCTATTAAAAAGTTGTTTAGTAACAAATGAAATGAAACACAATGAGTAACAAAACAAAATGAAATGAAATACTAATTTTCTATTTCGTGCCCATCTCTACCTGTAGCAGTGGCTGAACAGCATTTTAAACAATTAGCATTATTGGCTTTTACATAGTACATGCAGGTGGGAAGAGACCCCCATGTTGAAACATCTCATCAATTATCTGGAAGTTGAGCGATGGCAACTGGACTTCTTTTCTTTAGAGATTGAAATATTTTGCTGCTCATCCAAACAGCTTCATCAGTTTGAGGAAAGCTAATTGTGAGTCCTGCATTTTATAGTTTGCTTTGACCTCATGTCACCTTGGTCTGAAATACGCTCATAAGATGAACAATAGCCTGATTAGGCTCATTAGGTGGACAATGGCCTACGGTGCACAAGAGTCCTACCTTCCCAACACCCATTAAGTATGGGCCGTTAGCTATGGCCTTGGTGGTGGAGGCATGAAATATTTTTGATTTGTCTGGGTATTGTTGAAATCACTGCCTGATAAGTGGCATATAGACTGTGTGTGAGTCCCCCACCTCTGTTGAGAGAGCGGTTCTCAATACTCACATGAATGGCTTCCCTGACCCCTCTCTCAAACCACCTATCTTCTCTAATATGTATACATCTTCATCTTTGAATGAGTGCCCTTTGTCCTTCCAGTGGAGGTTCACTGCTGACTCTGGTCCTGAGTTATGGCCCCTCCCACATTGGTCAAAGTGAACTATAAAATGGAGGACTCACAACTAGCTTTCCTTAGATTGACAAACACTTAGGTTTTGAATCACCTTTTGCTTAAAGTCAAATCACCTTAAAAATCACTTATTGCATTTCCAATCACTTTTTCCGTAGAGCCCCCTTGGCCACGCCCCTTTTCGTCCACTGTGTCAGTTTTTGTTGCGAAGACCACCAGGGGTGGTGTTTTTTTAAACCGATTTCTAGACCGCTTTTTGAAGTGATTTGGCTGAAACTGTGGACACCATGCACCGGTTTTTCCCGGGTTTCCCCCTCTGTATGCCTTATCCTGCTGTTGGAAAAGCAGGGAAAAAACCAAACTACTACAGTGTAATCATTTCCGCCGACTTCTCCGGTCCCTATATTTCCTCTATAATGCAGGTAAGAAACAGAGGTAGCCTATCAAAATCAATGTGCTACATTGTAAGTAATCTAAAGGGAGAACCGGAAAATTAGCTGCATTACTTAGAATGGAAGAACAACGGCATGACATTACCCTAAAAAAAAAAAAAATCCAAAATAGAAGCGGATGATGGGGAAATGATGGACAAAATTGGAACAAAAAGCAGCTTAGCAAAATGCTGATGGGGAAACCGGTTCATGAGAAAACGCCAAGTGCGGAATGCTGATTCGCTTCAGCAGCCACATAACTGGGGGAGGACAAAAGGCGATTCAAAACAAAAAGCGGTTGCTGTTTGAAGTGCGGTGAGCAGCGAAACATTTCAGTCTCTCAAGAAAACAAGTCTAGTTGCCATGACTCAGCTTTCAGATAAACTCACCTGGATGACTGAGAATCTTCACAGACATCTCACCAATTAACAATTCTAGAATTCCCTAGGGTGGCACTAGGACTGTTAGAATGGTATCAGATGACTATACATGCACACATCATGTGCCGGGGGCGGGGGGGCAGCATCCTGGAACTGCCTGCTTGCGCAGGTGCAAAGGAAGTGGCCGGCTCAGCCTTTAAAAGGGGGCAGCTCTGGCAGCCATCACACTTGCTGCCTGGCCACCAATGTGAGAACATGCCAAGGAACTTTTTAATGATACTTTAGGCTTCAGTGGGAAAGAGAAATATTCCCAAAATCTCTCTCTCTCTCTCTCTCTCTCTCTCTCTCTCTCCCTCCCTCCCTCTCCCTCTCTCTCTGTCTCTGTGTTTAGATTGATAAATAGTGTTCTATTGGATTTAGCCCAAGGACATCAGAAACTAGAATCTGTATAGATGCTGAGATGTTTGTAGTAATGCTGCCGCTTGTGCTCTCATGGATTATTGGGGGAGGGAGCAGGCAGAAGAGACATCTTTCCAAGGCATGGAGAACACTGGCTGAAATGATGACAGAGGCCACTGTTAAAAATTAAATTGCGCCTTATTTGGGGAGCATTTCTTGTGTGCCACATTTGCGAATAGTAGTGAGAGATTTAATGATCACATATTTTTTATCTTATTTCCCTTTGGTCGATGGCAATTTTTTTCTGTTAATGTCGACTTAAAGCTCAAAGTAATTTAGTAATTGATTCTAAGCACGGCAGCTTGCCAATGGCAGTTCTCCATTCAGGGAAATATCTTTGCTAATTTTATCCATCAGAATGAGATTACCATGCTAATCTCCACCCAGCCTTCAGTAGCTTGGACATTTGGGATTCACTGATGCAAATTATGTTATTAAACACAACTCACTTCGCCCAAGACAGGAGAAGGATGAAAGCAAGACAAAAAAGGCAGCTGAAAAGAAAAAAGGAAAAAAGGGAAGAAAAGAGCCACAATAGTAACAATTCCCTATAATAATTAACTAGCATTATTTTCCCAGGGACTTTATCGTCTGCAGGGGCACTGAGACTTCATGAAGACAAGGCAATTCTTGTAGTCTATTGTTCTCTCTCTCTCTCTCTCTCTTTAAAAAATCACTGCTATTCTCCATTGTTCTAACTGGTGTTGTAAGCCACGTTGGAGGATATAATAGTGCAAAGGAATGATTAAGCAGCAGCACTCCTTTATGAGAGCTTGCCGTGGAACAAGCTTTCTAAAAAGAGCACTCTCTGATATTACTGAAAACAATACAGTAAAATACCTCTGTTGGAGGATGACAAACCGTGAACACTAGTACAGAGATAGGATGGTTCAGCACACTTGCCAGAACTTTGATTGTAGGCTTGAGCCAGCCTTGAGCAGTACTACTTTAGTCCTAGTACTGCATAATACTGACATAAGCCCCAAAGAGTGCTAGCTATATGAGTGGAGGAATGGGAAGAATTCTTATGAATGGGAAAACCCAACAACCGCCTAATACAGGAGTCAGAAAACTCCAGCCTATGGGCCAGATCCAGGCCACCACATCTTCCCATCTAGCCCACACCAATGTCGTTGGCCATACACTAATGTCTTATTCCTTAGGAACCCATTTGCTGGAATACATTGGGACATACTAAGTTGAACATAATATGTTAACTGTTTATGGGTACTATTAACCTTTGGTAGACAGTCATGTGTGAGTAGAAGGCTGAATTTAGTTATACTGACCAAGTGAGATCAATCTAAAATGTCCACCCTTCATCTGAGCACAGCTGGGCAAACTGTGTCCATCACTCCAAGGTAGCCAATGGTGAGTAAAGCTGGGTGTGACAGCCTAACAATATCTGGAAAGAGACACTTGGCCCATTCCTAAATTAGAACATGAGACTAGGGTGATTTTTCTTGTGATTCCAATTCTAAATTAAAATCATTTTTTTGTTTTGTCTTCCTTTTTTAAAAAGAAGGAACACAAACATTCTCTATATATACTGATGGAAACTCAGGAAATGAATGAATAAATAAGTTCAGAACTCTTGCCTTTCTTAAAGAAATCAAATGTATTATCATTTTGTTTAAAAATACAGTGGACCCTCGTATAACAAACGGTTTGTATAGCATAAAATCTGTACAACATAAAAGAAATTGGACATTTGCTTAACAGAATCATCTATGGGGCGAATCTGTACAACATAAAATAGTCTTGATTAGGGATTACTCTGTTTTCAATGCATTCCTATGGGAAATTTGTATAAAGGAAATTTTGCTTAACATAATTTCATTTGGAACAAATTAATTCCTTTATACAAGGTACCATTGTACATGCTTTCTTTAATTTCTCTATAGTCCAAACTCACTCCTCTTGCTGCTTCTTTTTAAAAATTCCATTCCAAGATGAAAAAACCTAGAAGAAATAAAATAAAATAAGAGGGCATGCTAAGTAGGTTTTAACTGAAGGTTGTCTGAAGGTATTCCTCATGAGATGCGGGCAAGTGATAGCAAATGCTCCTTGTCTATCTTAAGAAACAAAATCACAATTCCTGTATTCACAATTTTGGAGTTTGGAAGGATGAAGGGGAGATTAATTAGTATGTATGTGCAATCTTATTTTTATGAAGGGGCCATTAAAGGATTACAGTGAAATTATGAGGCTCACGGCTGAAAGTGAGTCATTTTGTGGACTCTGTTTTGTGCCTCACTTTTCTCATCACTTTTGGTAGATCATGTCCATTATGCTGGCAGTTCAAAAGAGATGAAGACACATATCTCTGCTGTTGAGAAGACCCTGTCAGAAAATGTACTTAGAGATCCAAGTTTTCCGTGCAGCAAAGTCAAAGGTCATTGCAGAAGTGGCAGTCTCTCGCCACCCCAGGCTTTTGCAGATTTCTGAACCTAGCAAATGATCTCAGCTGACACAGCAACAAACTTATGAAGAATTTTTCATTTCAGACAAGAAGTCAGGAGAAGTTCCTGGTCGTTTTATCTTTATTTTTAAAGTGGCACAGTATCATAGGTTTTTGGAACCTAGTTGCAATCATGGACGACCAGTGAGAGTATATATATTTGGGACTAAATAAATATATGCATTTAAAACAATTCCTTATGTTGGAAAGAGTCGACTTGCTTCACCCCCTTTGTCGAGGAAGTACGTTGAGAATACTGAAAGAGAAGCCCTTCCAGTGCTGTATTCCCTTTGGTGCAATCATAAAGCCCAGTTTATCTGGTACATATTTAAGGGCCTCTGTTGCATGATGTTGGTAACATGCAAACCAAACTGTTATTGCTGATGCCACACTTTACACCACCTGTGAAGTCTGATAACAAAAGAACCAGTTAAACACGAAGAGCGATATTGTGTAACTATCCCATATTGAATGAACAGTATTCCCATCTTTGAAAACAAGGAACACTTGGGCATTACTCTCTTCTATGTTTGGCACTGATAGCGCATCTGGCTGGCCACATGCAAGGTGCTGAACAGATTATAGATGTCCAAAGAAAGCATCTATAACAGGGTGTCCAAACTTTTTGCAAGGAGGGCCAGATCTAGTGAGGTGAAAATGTGTGGGGGCCGACCACTCAGCCACATTTAGCCATGGGCCGGACTTTGGATGAGCCTCTAGGACATGCAAGGAGATGGGGAGGATGCAGCAGACATGAAGCTGGGGGCGGGTAGGCTGGGCAGGTGGCTTGGGGGCGGGGGCAGACAGAGGCAGGGAGCGCAGGCAAACCGTAAAACTGCAAGCTGACACCTCTATCCGGTATGGGGAGGGGCCAGCTGGCGGGGGGTGAATGACATGCTGAGCCTGTGGGGAGAAGAGGCTGCAGGCCACTCGAAATTTGAAAACGGGCCACATTTGGCCCCCGGGCCTGACTTTGGACATGCCTGAATCTGCAACTGGCAGCCCTGAGGCTTAACCCAGCCTCCTTGAGGGGCTATTTTTAGTTCTCCAGATCCTGGTTCCAAGGGGGGAAATAAGTTAAACAGATAAATCAATGGCAGTGTCAGAAGCCACAACATTGCCCAGAAGTGTCTCAGCACTCATAAGCCTCTCCTCTGAATGGCCTTCCAGTAAGAAAATAAGTAGTTGGCCAGAGGCATCCAATATATATATTCTTATTTTACCACCTGTGACACTGACAAGGAAAGAGCAATTGTGTTTCTTTATATGCCAGACTATTTATTGTCTTTTGATTTTTCCTGGTGTGATGCATGAGCTCAATTACACTTGAACCTTACCTTGAAACACTGCACGCATTCTTGGGCAACCCCATTATGAAATTCAAAAGACTAAATGCAATTTGGTCTGGGAAGATTTACTTGTTAAAAGGGAGACAACTTTCCCATAAATAATTTACTACAACTGAAAAATAATCCTTACTCCCATCCTCCTTGCACTGAAACTAATCAAATCGATCATGCTCTGTTATATTTTTAAATTGCTTGGAAGTGTACAGCTCTCAAAGCATCATCAAGAAATTGAGGTAAAGGCAGAAGGATCACTAGATATTTTAGAACTTTTTAGGGCCAATTAATCAGACCTATAGAGAATATTTAAAGCATAAAAGCCTACCCAACAATAGTTGAGTCTTTGGAAAATTCTGTCCATTAAACAAAAATACTGTTATTTCATGCAGTATACAAGATGCATGTTAAAATAATAATTCTTGGGGATGGAAAGTACTTGGAGGTCTTTTGGGTTAGACGGCAACAGAAAGTTGATTTTAAATAATAGTTTCAAAGTTACAAAATCACTCGTGGTTGCAACTTGATCCCACAAAACGTCTCTTGCTTTCAACATACATTATTATTTTGCCTCTCACGTTAGTACCTATGATGAATATTGATAATATGAAATAAAAAGGGGGAGCTGTATGACCATTAAAATACAAATCTAGGACTAGGCTGTAGGTCAGTCAGTGTTGGTGAATCTATGGCACAGGTGCCAAAGGTGGTATTTGGAGCCCTTTATGTGGGCACCCGACCTCACCCCTTGACAGCCACCTGTATTCAGGTTAAATTGCTGTATTGGCACTTTGCGAATAATTAGTGAGTTCTGAATTGCAGTTTGGACACTTGGTTCACCATCACTGCTATAGGTGATACTTTTATAGGCCACTAATAAAAAGAAATAAAAAATGTTAAGATAATAAGAGAATATGCTAAGAGATTCTTATGCAGTAAATTTCATTTTTCTTCAGAAATCCATTCATTTTTTGTAGGAAGTTATGGTAAACGTGTTTTTGGCATTCCATGTATAATAGGGACAGAAGTCCTAAACAAAAGATGGTTGGGTACAACAATATTAATGCTGTCCAGTTCTGTGGAGGGGATTCATATGGATATTATGGAATTAGGCTGTGCTTCTAAGGCTCCCCAAGTTCTCCTGCATTTGCCCCACATTTTCTGTGTGGAGTTGGCAGAATCAGGCGCTACCTGTACTTGTATGGGCTCCTTGACTTGATGTTCTGATCATGCAGAGAAGTTAATACAGGTAGTTTCCCCTTCAGTTTTTTCCACAATGTGAAGAGATTGGGATAGAACCAAGAGAAGAAGTCCTGCCAGCGGCAAAGCTCCAACCCATGATTTGCACTTGAGGTTATTTTTATACTCATACCCATATGGCAGATGGTAAGAAAATAATGGTTTTCTAAAAATCATCAACTGAGTGTATATTACATTACTTAAATTATTTGATATTCTGCTATGTTTTGAATTTCAAGTTTCTCCACTGAGTTGCAACAAATCAGGGTAAAGCCCTTTGCCATTCACCACAAAAATTACAATTGTATTCAAGATGTTTCAGTGGGACACGCTTGAACAATTTGTGACCATTCCTAAGGCTTATAATATCGTCTGACAGATTCTGTACTTCCCACCCACCCATTTTACAAACCTAGACATCAAAATTAGGAGGTCTACTGAGCTATTGGTGACCCACTCAGGTCTACTGAGCTAGTGGTGGACCAGCTGGGTAAATTGCAGGCTAGATTCTGAAGTAAAACCTACATTTTCCCTTACTGTGGGATAGGTCCTTTTTAAAGATTGCCCCATTCTTTTGAAATGTCCTTCCCACTTAACCCAGTTTAGTCCTCTCTTTTTCTATCTTCTAGAAATCTTTTAGTGAAGTATTCTGGAACATTTCTATTCTGATTTCATATGTTTAAACTGATGTGTCCCTAAAACTGTTTACTGTGACATCTGTATTAAGTTTTTTGTAATTCACTGTGAGAAGACTTAATAAAAAAGGTGAAAGATAACTATTATAATTGTACAGTGGATTAAGGACTGAAACCAGAAGTCCTTTGCCCCCCCCCCCGAAGAAATAAAGAGACGAGACAAAGTTTCTGGAGTTAATAAGGGCCGCAATTTATTAATAATGTTAATTAACTGTAAAAGAATAACTGTAACTTAAAGAGGGCCTGTGCCGTAGGGCAAGTGGTAGGTCAGTTCTACGTTATGATGTATCAGCACCTCTGATTGATAAGAGATTAATCCGGCATGATGAATAATGCCTTTGGTAAGATGCCAAACTTAAACCATCTTACCTTCTAGAATCTCCTAAACATTGGCAGCCCTCATTTCCTCAACGGGACTCCTTTTTAACAATAACTATTGACATTCTAGTTTATCAAAATTTATCCATGAGGGCTGCCCAGCACCTGACAGATGCTGTACAACAGAGGTGCATACTGAAATTACAATACCGCTTGCCCTAACCGCTAAGTGCGACCGTAATAAGGACTTTATTTAACATCGCCCAGCTGCGCCATGCGGATGATGGGATGGGCAAACCGGTCAGACTCATCATCCACAGTATTGGGGGGTAGGGGGGAGCTGCTGTCTTGCGCTGGCTGCAGGCGGGGAGTACACGGAACCTTAAATAGGCTGCTCCCCGCCTACGCAGCCAGCATACGGGCGCCGGACTTTGCGCCCACATTCTTTGGGCGGGCAAAGAAGCCCTGCTGAAGACTAAAGGCTTCAAGCAGAGCCTCCATTTTTTCAGTGTGTAGGCGTCTGCATTTGCTGCATTCTGATATCAATGGTATCTTAAAGTATGGGGGAAAGGGGATTACGCAACAATGGTCCTATAAGAACAATTTATTGGTTTGGAGTTTTGCTTAAGCCGGCGGGGGGGGGGCGAGCCCCCTGAACTATATGTAGATGATAAAGCTGCCACATGCATAACATCCATGCTAAGCAGCAGCTTAAACTATGACCTGGAGTGAGAAGCAATCATTTGGTATCAGAAGGTCCAGTGACAGGAACTGCTGAAGAAATGATTGACACTTTGACTGATCTGGAATGTGTTTGCTATGCCAGGATTTGAGGGGATCCTGGGCAAAGGTCATTCACAAGGGGCCCCTCTTCTCATGGGAGGTCTCAGCAGGCTTACCTGGTAGTCGGTGACATCCAATGGCATCATTACTGCACAGTAATGTCAAGAGTCTTATCATCCCAAATAATGTAAAGAGGTACATATATATTCTCACCAAATAGAGACCTTCCAGTGCATTTCACTCAGCAGCTGTGTTTGTGCAACAGTATATGATGCATTTATTCACTGGTGAAAAGGGACATCGGATCATCTGTTGCCTTATTATTGTAGTTTCTTGGTAACTGCCGTGGAGGTCTCACTCAAAAGGAGAGGGAATAAACAGGTAGGAAGGATATTTAGATCAACACTCTGGTGGTAGAGGCTGGATAGGAAACAAGGAATGAGAAAATAAGGAATAGTCACCTTTCCCTATACTGATAATTGAAAAAGTGAAAACACAGAAGTCTTTAAAACACTAATATCTCTACGATGACCAATACAACTTGTGTCAATAAAACAAGTCAAAAGTACATGCACACCATTGCTAGAATTCTGTAATTTTATGATACACCTGCAATACACAATGAAGCATCTGAACAACTTACTACAGAAATGGCCTGCACATTTTGACCTCAAATTCTTCCTTAGTTATATTATATAATACTGTATAACAATGTTGAAACCCTGTGCTGTCAGCTAAAGAGAGCTACAGATTCCAAACAGGTTAAAAGCCTCCCGCTGTATTGTTATTAGTGAAAGCCCATATTTTTCTCAGCTCCTTTTAGGGCTGATGCTAGGATGGTCAACAGCATCCCAAAGACTGAGAATGGTCCATCAAAACTGACAAATCAGATGTCAAAACTGACAATCAAATTCAGCACAGGACATCTTCATTGGAGTCAGATTGTGTTCCACATGGGTCATAGCAGTGAAAGAGCTCGCTGCATTATGGGTATCTCTCAGACATAATCAACCATCCTATGGGCACCATTTTACAGGTTCTAAAGTTCTTTGGCCTGATTGTCTGTCCTGCTTCTAGACTTACGCCAGCCTGTTGACACCACTGTAGTATTGGATTCTGTAACATGACGATCCTGGTTCTGACAACAGAGATCACCATTCATGACAGTGCTGGAAGTTTTGCTCCCATTTTGATGGGGGACCATGTCAGCAAATCTATGTGTTGCCTTTTTTGCTACCCTAGCCATGCCTTAGGGTGCCAACAGATGCTGCCAGTGTCAGGTGGGGCACTCATTGCCCCCATTTTATTCAAAGCCTGCATAACTCTTCCTCTGCTCCTTACTGACCCCACTGTGCAGCTTCCCATAAGCAATTTCACTGCCGTGAAATACATTTATTTATTTATTTATAAAATTTATATGCCGCCCACTACCCAAAGGTCTCTGGGTGGTTTACAATAGAAGTGAACAACTAAAACAAAGCATTAAAATGTCAATTAAAACAATAAGAACATTTAAATACAAAACACTAAAATTGCCATCAGGACCCACAATCTATATTGTATAGATATAAGCAGCCAAGGTGGCAGCAGATTGAAGAAACTGTTGGATCTTGACATGTGCCTCTGGAACTGGTGCATTCGCCACAAGATCAGTCTCACTGCAAGACAAACCGCCTTGGCGATAGGAAGGCATTCACAGGTTCCATCCTTTTTCTGTCTTCAGCACCTACATTAACTGATCTGTGCCGCTCTGGAGTCTGAATCTGCAAACTGAAAAGAAGGTGCATTGAAGCAGGCACTGGAAACAGAGAGACCCATTATTAGTGCACATGCATAGTTGCGGATACAAACACTCAATAAATGGAACAACAGCCAAACTGCTTCATCGCCCAAACTTGGCCAAGGTGATAGTAGCAGTTGTTGTACATTAAGTCATCTCTGACCTATAATGACCCTATGGATGAGCAATCTCCCAATTGCCCTCTCCTCAACAGCCATGCTCAGCTCTGGCACACTCAAGCCTGTGGTTTCTTGAGGCAGTCAATCTATCCCATGTGTGTTCTTCCTCTTTGCCTACTGCCTTCCACTCTTCCCAGCATGATTGTCTTTTCTGGGGAATCTCGCCTTTTCATGCTCGGCCCAGACAGCCTCTGCTTCAACATGTTTACCTCCCAAGACCGTTCAGGCTTGATTTGCACTAGGACCCAATGCTTCTGGCAGACCAAGGTCCAATCTCAAAAGCTCTTCTGGAGCACCACATTTCAAACAAAACATTTGTTCCCCTCCCAGATGTCTTTGGTGTCCAGCTTTCACACTTGTACATGGCACTTCGAAATACGACCAAGCACATGATCTTGGTTTTGGTCTCCAGGGACACATCCAAGGAATTGAGTACTTTTCAAAAGACAAGCTATTTTGCATTTGAGGATAAAATCCTGTTGGCATCCCTTCCTCTCCCTGCTATAATAAAAAGTAAATGAAAGAACTAAGAATTTGCTGTCCCTTCACAAGCCAAAATCTGCTACCTGAGTGGCTGCCCCACTTTGCCTAGTAATATGAACATTTCTGAGAAGAGGATAGCAGATATGAGTCCTCTCGTGGGTCATCTCTGTTCTGTCCTTGTTGGGATCTATTTTGGAAGAGTGGAAGACCAAACAACCAGTAAGCTGCAGAAATTTTCTTTCTTGGACCTTGTCATATTTTGCCTTGGGAGTGGAATTCTTGTTGGGGGCGGGGGATGGCAAGGGGGTGACACCATCATTTGGCTTGAACATGATCTCAGCTGGTTCCCTAATATTTAAGAAACCATTTGGATTGCTCTGGATGTCTCCTGAACTTAATTCAATAGAATAAAGTAAACGCTAGTTATGTGTCATAAAACATGATAGCAACTTGTTAACGTCAGGAGAGAGACAGAATAAGAGCTATCATGAAAGTTAAATTCAATATGTCAGTGTTTGTTTGTTTTCCCGCTGACATTCATGGAGTAAATAATAACATTCATTTCCAAATAATGGCAATGCGTATCTTGCAGCATTCCTGAATTGCTTGATTTTGCAACAGTGTTATTAGCTTTCTCTGGCTGCATAATATGTATTTTTAAAAGTTATTAAAGGATGTCTTATCACTCTTCCCAGTAAAATATTTTCAATGAAATATTATTTCATATTAACATCTTTTAAAATGTAAATAGTACTTGCAAATGCAGTTAAATTACTTATTTAAAATGGGATTCTGTTCTCATTTGAAGGAACCCGATTGCATTTCTGGAGCTCTCTGCTATTGTTAAAGTAGGATCTATTACAAGTTGCTATATACTAGCCTGTTGTCTATCTCTCTGCATGTTGACCTTTGTTGTAAGATCTGCCATAGACATCACAAACTCTCACATCAATTTACTACAATTGGATGTGGCATCTCGCGGCTAATTTGATTTCAGCAGAAGTGCACCTGGCTCTGTTTTTTCCCTATAGAATGTTGAGGGAGCTTTGAGTCCACCCAGATGCCATCTCTCTGACTGGCCCATGTGTTTCTCAAGGTCTAAGCTGTTTGTCTTCATCTCCCCAAATAGAAGCAATCACAAAAGAAGAATAATGACATTACAGAATGCAAAAATAAATCTGTAGCGTGTTTTTTTAAGGTGCACAACCCCAATCAAAGCCCTAAGTTGCAAGCAGCTTTGATCTCTGTTTATCCGTATTTGAGTAAATTTGCTAAAGACATTTTCCACAATGTACTAGTATACAAGAAGATTTTTTTTAAAAAAAGAGGGAAAACAAAACACAAAGCACTCCAATGTTAGGAAAGTATTTAAAACATTTAAAATCTGCTTAAAATGGAACACATAACTAAAGAAAAATCCTCTTTTATAAATCAGGGTTAGATGGTAAATAATTATTTCCAAGTCAAAGGATACAAAACAAAATGTGAAATACAGTAACATGAAAGGTGTTTGTGTGTCCGTGGCATGTTCCATCTTATTCTCTGTATGTATTTTTGTTTGGGGAGAATTATTTTAGTCTTTCTTTATATTCCTAAAGTGTATTATGTGTGTCTGTCTAACAGCTTTTGCCTTTCCCCTTGAAATGTTCTATTGATTTTAACACCCTAGCCATTATTTTTAATCTGCCAATATTAGCCAAATTAGAGGCCTTTGATTTCATAATTTATCTTTTAACAAAATATATTTCCTATAGGCCTGTTGTTTATGTGTCTATATTAGAATGATAATATATATCATCTGACAGAGAATTAGGCTCTTCACCTTTTTAAAGTAGTATTGTCGTCTGCCTCTTCTTTACCCACCTCCGACCTAGGTTTGGGGTTTCAATTATTACTTCAGAGTCACTAAAGACTGACTAACTTAATACAGAAACAAAATGTTACTTTGCAACAGGTCACCAAGGGCTAGGAGGTACGGTAGAAAGTTTGATGCCTTGCTTCATTACTATAGCAATGACAGGATTCCACAGATCCAACTCAACAGGCCAGGATAACACTTGACAACATGAAGGAATTAAGCGAATGGTGTGCTTTTACTGCCGTTACCTAGCCAATCAGTTTGAAGAATCGGATCATCCAATAACAACAGGATTCTGAGCACCATGTTGGGCCAGCCTACTGTTGCAGTATATTGAGGGCATGAAGCAACCCCTGTGATCTATATTTTCCTCCACAAGTAGCATAGCTAAGAGTCCCCTAAGCATCCAGGTGGCGAACCTTGTGGTGGCTACACTGGCTGATAGTTCTGTAGTCTTCTATACATCTCTGTGTATGCCACCTTCTCAAACCATGACTCTAGTTTGATGCGTACACATGCTTACATATCCATAAGGATTTGAATGTGTGGTTCTCTCTCAGCTGTTGTGTTTCACAGAGGCAATACACAGGTCAGCCTAGCCCAATCATTACTAAAAGAAATATGCCCCCCTTTTTTGTCATTTACCCAAGCATTAAAGTATCTAAGTAGCCCAGCATGTAGTCCACTAACTTAAATATAGCTCATTCACTGATTCTCACATGTGAACCATCAATTGTTCTCTAAACATTTACATTTTGTTTCTTAAAATTGCAAAAGCTAAAGGTCAAACAGAAATCCACAGGTGCAACTCAAGGTCTAACTCAACATATATAATCTTGAAATACATTTTAATAAGCTACTGCATTTTGTGAAAGTGAAGTTTTTCAAACTAATTAGCCATGCTTGCTGGGAGGTGGTGTGTGTCTCTGCACAGGGCATCTGTGTGCATCTCCCTCCACCCCTGATATTCTGGTAGGGCCCACTGCTGACACTTATTCAAGACCCCCTGTTAAAAAATATTACTATTTGTTGCTGCAAGGTGGCTGGAGTTTATTATTTCTTTCCTTTTCTACACCACCTCATTAGTGCACAGCACTATTCTGGGCAGTATGCATATAAAAACAACAAAATACCAATAAATAATTATAAAAATATAAACTATAAAAACCAAGATCAACAGCCAAGAGAAATAAACTAGCCATAAGTCCTGATGGTACACCGTATCAAAGCAGCAGTACAGGGGGTGAGGAAATTCAAGAGAGGCAGCCTATGTGTCTTCCCATAAAACTGCCCAGTATTGTGGGGAATTAAAATAATGATTGTACTGTACTGCTTGGCAGGTCCAAATGCTGCTTGAGACACTTCTATATACAGTGGTACTTTGTATAAAGGAATTAATTAATTCCAAATGAAATTATGTTAAGCAAATTTTCCTTTATACAAATTTCCCATAGGAATGCATTGAAAACAGAGTAATCTCTAATCGCGACCATTTTTATGTTGTACGGATTCGCCCTATAGGCAATTCTGTTAAGCAAATTTCCCCTATCTCCGGAATTTTTTATGTTGTACAGATTTTATGTTATACAAGCTGCTTGTTATATGAGGGTCCACTGTACTGTGGCCAAGGAAGCCTGATATGACCCACAGATGGGGAAAGAAGCCTCCCAAAGATCCCTTCGAACCTGGAACTCACCCTGTTTGCTGGATGTGTGGCTTATGTCCAGCCCATTATATCCAGCTGAGGTGAGCCTGACCCAAGATGCAATCAACTGGGTTTCGGTCAAGAAAGATATAGTATTATCAATTTAATGTCATTGCTGTTGATTTGAAATCAAATATTATTTCAATTCAGTGGGTCATATGACCAGGGCAGAGCATATAGGATTTAACACAAAAGAACATCTAACTAATGAAGTATTACTGCATTGGGTTTTAATTCCACATACTTGAGCATATCCATTTGATTATCTCTAAAATACATTATCCATTGCTTTCAAATGTATTAACAGCTACTAAGTTGTTGTAGCAAAGAACAGAAGAAACAGTGAACTCCCATGAGGGGCAAAGTTGGGGAAATAGCACAACTGAGTGACTCAAGTAATATTGAGGTTATAATTAGGACTGGAGCTACATGCTAATTTTTGGAATGCAACTTACCATAGTACTATTAGTATTCATAGATACTGTTTAATGCTGTCATTTATTATGCATACATACCTGCTACTTACATTTCACATGTATTCTGTATTTTACTGTAATAAGCATTCAAACACTGACATAAAATAATGGTAAATTTATAATAAGCAAAATCCGAGGGCTTCTTTGCCCTGGGAAGCCCTGAGAGTCTTGGTATTTGGGGAGGGTAGCTTTTACTAGTAAAGAATTACTACTGGATTGCTGGCAACAGTTTAGATTTATTATTTTAGGTGCTGGATCCAGTTTACACAAGTGTAGCTTTACAGAACAGAATATTGCCTGTTATGTTTTCAAAGTACAGTAATACCTTGGTTTCCGAGCATAATCCATTCTGGAAACATGCTTATAAACCAAAACATTCTTATAATTCCCCCATAAGAGATTATGGAAATTCAGATGATTCATTCTAGGGTCCCATAGACCACATACTGTGTGTGCATACAAAATGCCAAAACTCACAAAGGAAATTGACTAGAAGTCCACATCCACACCATGGTATAGGTACTTGGTTGTAGAATCTCCTGTGCTTGGGATTAACAACTGGATTTTATTATTGTGTTTTTAATGTGACAATAATGAAGTGCAATTTGTAGCCATATACACCATGATTAGAAATGGTTTGAAAAATAAGAAAGGATGTTGCAAACATCTTAAATAAAAAATATAAATACTGTACAAAGAAAAATAAAAGAAACCATTAAACTACACTCTCCTTTGAAAATTTTCGTGGCTGGTCTATGGGAGATCTCCCTTCCTCATTCTCCTCCTCTGCTTTTGAGGCTTGCCTGAAATGGAACATTCCAGACAATCAACCACAATTCAGCGGGAGCGGGGGGGGAGAGATACACCATTGGCTCACTGATGTTCATGTGATCTGCTCCAGGGCTTGTATATCAAAACATTGCTTGGTGATCAAGGTAAATTTTAGAATATTTTTTTGCTTGTCTTGCAAAACACTCTTAAACCAGCAGGTTACTTAAACCAAGGTGCTCTTATATCGTAGAATAACATGGCCTCAGTATCATGCAAGAAAGGCCTAGTCTCTTGCTTAACTGTTATTCGGACATTTGAGGTATTTTCCAGAACTAAGGTATTGAGTATTAGCAGAAGATTCCAGGATAAAGTTTACAGGTCTTGAGTTCCCTGAACCTACTGAGAATTCCAGTGTACCCTCAGAAGGGGACCAAACTACTGACAATCAAATACAGCATGTCATTAATTATATTAGATACAACAGAAAAAGCATCCTGGTATCTGTAAAAAAAAATTTGGGATAAATCTTTGCCCCAGCTGTTCATTTGTTTTGACTGTAAAAACACAATGGCTGAAATCCTGTTGCTTAGCATACAAATTGTGCCTTTAGAGCCATCCTTGTTTAAATTGGAGAAAAGGACTAAAAGTTAATTTGGTTTATGCTAAACGGCAGAATTGTGGTTTATATACTGTGAATGCCTAAAAAATCCTGGGTGAGGGATAACAGCTGTAAATTCAGTAAAGTGTAATAACTACAACATCTTTTGACTACTGCTGGATGATTGCAGTGGCAAGCCAGATGATGGCAATATCTTCATGAAGAATCTTGGTTGATTCTACTCAGGTTGACCATTGGTTTCTCCTGGGCAGGAATTGCTAGATGAGGGTTCTTGATTCATTGGAATTTCTCTTGAGCAATGAGATGAGTTCATTCTCAGCTGGGTCCTCTATATTTAGGTTTGTTGGCTTTTTTATCCTGGTTCATTCTCACACTGGCTCTTTGGTCTCCACAGTCTTTCTGCTCTGATGTTCTGGTTTGCCCTTGATTTTGTTTCAGCCCTGAGTCATGTCAGACTGCGGCACATAATCCAGGCATGTCTAAGCTCCAAATACTACTGACAGGGGTTGGGGGAAATCAAGTGTGGGCCTGGATGAACAGCTGTTACCGTGATTTAAAAAGAATAAAAATTGCACAACAGCTTCTGAGAAAGAGCAGTCAGTCTGAGCGGTGGTCCATGGGCGGCAGTAGCTTTACTGGGCCACTACCATTCCTCATATTCAACATGATTTTACCAATTCTTGCAGATCTACAAAGAAGATCTGGAAGTAGTTTCATTATCCTTTTTATTCCTTCTCCCTCCCTCACATGGGTGCACATGCAAATGCACAAACATACCCTCCAACACACACACACACACTGGAAGAGCAGAAAAGAATCTTCTGAATGTCTACATGTGGTGTCATACCAGCAGGTTACTCTGTGTGTGTGTGTGTGTGTGTGTGTGTGTGTGTGTGTGTGTATGCGTATGCGCGTGCGTAAACTCAATTGGACACAGGAGATTTTACATGGAAAGGTGGAGTGGCAACATATTAGTGAAATAAACAAATATTTTCAAAGATGTGTGCCCTGTTTCCTTGCTGAAACTATCATCTTCCATCGCTTCAGAGATGTGACTTCTCTCCCATACATTCTAGTGTAGCCATTGCTGATGATTGGGTAATATGTGGTGGTTACCCAAATGCCTGTGACAGAAATTTCTCAGGCAGTACAAGTGAGGTGCCAAATGTTACAATTCCAAACAGGTTTTCCACAGCAATGGGGCTCAATTCCAATAAATAACACAGGTAAGACTGCAGCCTTCTATTTGCTGATGATCCCTTTCTTGGGAGGGAGCTGCATTGGATCAACACACAGAGAGAGAAATCACATACAGAAGAGGGAACAAAGTCTAAAAAGTGGCTTCTCGGAAATAATTCAGTAGAGCTATAGCTCCAAAGTCAAAAAGCTTTGCTGCTTTTACTTGCTACAAAATGCTTCTTTAAAAATCCCGAACAGGCCCAGGAGATGTGCAATTACATTTATTTATTCTGAATATTTTTAAGTGGCAAACTGCCCTCCTGAAGGCTGCTAGGGATGCAGTTTGCCATTTGCAAGTAAAATGTTTTGGGGAAAGCATGAGGAATCACAGGATGGCTCTTTACTTATTTCCGAAGTCACTGTATGGGTACAGAGCAGCAGGGGGTTATATGGCATCCTGGAGGCTTGGTTGTTTTCATAAATGCAAGTTCACTTCCCCAGAGACATCGTGTATAGTCTTAAAGATTTGGGCTAAAATGTTACCATTATATAATTACAATTAAGACGGTATAACTACACTGCAAAAGGAGTGGCATCAGCCCTAATTCAATTGCACTTGTAATGCAGTTATACCTTTGTTACTGGACGAAGGAAATAATTACAAATTATGCTCTAAAAATATCTTCGGATAGCAGAGTTCTTTAGGGTGAGCAGTTTTCCCCTTCGGTCCTTCCAGGACACAGATAGGTAACACACTGTTTCTTAAAAACTATGAGAACCTGTTCATGCCCATCAAAAAAAAAAAAAAACTTCAGCTAGAAAAGACAAACATTTACTCCATTTTCAAGACAGGAGAGGGATGTTGTTTTGGTTCGAGATAGGTTGTCATCGGGTTGTTTGTTTCCTTGCATCCCTACTGCAATCTACACAGACATTCTGGAAGAATGTGGAAGCCGTTCAGTTTCACAGATGACAACTCCAAAAGCAATTGAGCTTTTTTTTGTTGGGGCAAAGCAAATGCCTTTGTTTGCATAAGGCCAAATTGGCAATGCATTCTGGGCTGTGCGCCTTTAGAAGGCCCCATGTAATGGTCATCATTTTCTCTATAGAGAGAGGCGGTTCCTCACCCCAGAAGAAACCTTTTCTTTAGAAATGGTCTCTCTTTTAAAAACCATTTGTCTATAATGTCCATTTACTGCACTGACACCTGATGGCGAGCAAAGAAGAATTGCTCTCCAGCAAGCCTTGTTTGTGGCTGAACAAAGAGATTTCTGCATTTTAAAATGGCAGGCAATGTATACATTGTGATCCTTTTAGAGCAAACAGTGTTTGCTGCTGCCAGAGGTTTGGGTACTACCATTCAGCTATAAGAACAAAGGCACCTGACAACATTTGTTACTTCCCTTTTCAAGCTTCATCATTCCAAAGATCTGCTACAGATGTAACTGCAACATCTGTAAAGATGCTGGTTGCGTGGCAGCCTGTAGATTGGACATGGCTTGGTAGACTGTGTTCAGTTCTCAGTAGGGCTATTATGACGCAACTAGTTTAGAAACTATAATTTAGATATTTTTTTAAAAATGGTCCGTTATGAGCTATACGGTTGACCACCACTAAAGCCATTGAGGAAACTCTTGTTGAGATCTGTGAACTGAAAAGGAGGGGCTTCTCAAAGGTGTTCTTTCATTATGTGAAAGCATATCTCCTTAATACGCATCTTGTTCAGTGATCTGGTGGCTGGTTCTTATACAGTGAGAGTGGTGGTGGTGGTACCACGTTGCAGTGGCTCCATCAAACAGCACTCAAAACAATGCACAGCAGTGAGATTACATGCCGCCTGTGGCCCACTGTTTATCTAATGCCATTGAATTGCCATACTGGGAGTGAGTGAATCAGCTTGTAACGCATTAGGTGACCTCCGGAAATCACGTATCTGGTCCCTGATTTCATGAAGTGGGCATTGCATCTGAAAGGGGAAACTCCAGCTTTCTGTATGTTGCTGAGTAACAATTTTAACCAGTCCTAACCATTGGTCATGGTGACTGGGGTTGATGGTAGTTGTAGCACAACAGTGTCGATCCCCCACTGATCTTGCAATGGAAAGTTAAATAACGTCAAGAATCTTGTGGAGAGCTTCAGTGTGTGATGTGGCTGAATTTAGGAGTGATGGGGCATATATTATTAAAGAATATAAATCTAAAGGGAAATGTTCAAAAGATAACATTGCTGATGAATAATTCAGTTGTATCCTACACCTGAAATGTGCCAAAAATAAGAACTAAATTTGAATCAGAGTCAGGGGAGGCTCCACGGAACATTTGAACATTACTAGTATGAAAGAGAATGCCTCTGATCATGTCTGCATAGTTTTCATTGCCACAGAACCACAGCCGGTCTGTGCATTGACAATTAAGAGGCAGAGGCTTCTGAGTGGACAGACCAGAATCCTAGTGATACTTTCATTTGCAAAAATTAACCATTAACCAGAAAGCAGCTTGCTTTTCAGTAGATATTAAAGGCAACCTAGCTGTTCATAACTGGTGGTCATTTACTTTTGAGAAGTCCCATTGACTTAAGTGGGAATGCTCTCAGATTAGCCCTGTAGTTGTAGATAGGTATGTCAGCTGTGTATGCACTTCAGAGGATGGTTGCGATTATCGTGCTGTTAAAGGCTTATAAAATGGCATTTTAAACAATGCAACTAAGACCAGCTGTATGAGAGTTAATCAAAGAAAATGCAATTTTAGGAGATGTAAGCCTTATTAATGTATTAGGGAATTCTGAGGGTCTCAGTGGGCCAGGCCAGATGGGCAGATGCATAATGAGAACACAGTAACCTTGATCACTTTGGTTGTCTCCATATTTTGTGATCATCTGTATCGTATTTCCTGAATGTGGGTTGATAAAGAATAATAGGCTAACAGGATTCATATTTGGATTCTAACTTTAATGCAGAGTTGATCTTATTTTTCTGATATTGCCATCCTTAAAGGGTATTTGTACACGACCCCTAAACTCCGCTGCAAATGGCTCCCAGCTCCAGAGCTTAAAATTGTTTCCCCACCAGCTCCGGAGTTTACAGAAAATTAAGTGCGACCACGCCCACCTAAGCGCGTCCCAGCGCACTTTTCAGGTACCTGCTCTTGGAGGGTGAAAAATCCCAGATCCGGATGTAACCTAAAGTGCCGGGCTCTCCTCGCTTCTGTTTATTGTTTTTTTTTTGCCTCCCGCCCCTTTAAGAGAAGGAATCAGGACGACAACAAGGTGAGCCTGCATTATTTTGTCCCTTTTTTTCTCCCTCCTCTCACGCAGACAGGAGCAAGGAAGTGCGGAGGGGTGGGGACGCAGGAAGAGCAACAAACTACCCAAGATCTCTGGTCCGAATTTAAGTGGCCAGCGGATCTTAGGGGTCGTGTGAAAAGGCCCAAAGTTACATATAGTATCAAGTGTCAAACTTACTAACACTTCTTTAGACATATAAAGCCCTCTCGGATGCCCTGGCACTGTCACCTTATTGTTCATCACACCTATATTCTGGATCAGCCATTGCTTCTGATACTCAAATCATGTTGACCAACAATAATCATCATTTGAATGTGATCTGGGAGCAAGCAATTAAAGGAATAAGTACATACATTGATTCTTTCATCCTTGGTTCAGATTGAACTGGGTCACTAGGGGACAGGGGAACCCAGAACAAAATGTGCACCATGTTCAGCAATGGCAGGGCACAAAATTGCAATAAACGCATCTCTTCACTTTACATATGATAAATCTTGCATCACAGTGTTTGTTTCACTCTTGGTGCGTTTTCAATTTACAAGTTATCTTATAGACTGCCTAACAATACAGTATTCTTATTTTATCAGCCACTTTTATTTCTCTTGCATTAAACATTTACACATATTACTACTGGAAACCCATGTAAAGCTAAATTTATTAGCACCATTTCCTCCCGTACAGTATTTACCTTAAGCCAGTAAGGATTCTGTTAGCCCTTCCCAAGGGCTTAGCGCTTCAAGAGCTAACACCACCATTAGACAGAATGAGATGAATGTCTCAGACACATGTGATTCAAGGCAGCAACCCTTCTTTCTGGGATTGTCAGCCCTATTGGTCTACTACATATTGCCTGGATCCCTATCTAACAGACTCCTGGCTTATATAGTAGCCAGGCTGACTACAGATACATTCTGATTGGTTAAAGTCACATTCTATGCTAATACAACATTCTACTCCTAGCAAACACATTATAAATATTCACATATAGAAGAAGCTGACATTTTGCATATATTATTTCATTTGTAGATGTTTTATTACTTGCTACAAGTAATGTATAAGAATGTAATGAAATAGTAAGAAAACTAAATTCTGAAGTAGAAATTAAAGAGCTAGGTAATTTAAAATATTATTTGGCTATAGAAATTGAAAAGCATGTAGATGGTATTCTTTCTTTGAGCTTTGAATAGTTAATTATTATTTTTGTAATAACTAAAGCAAAAATTGCATGATGATGAAATAAATTATTGTAATTTAATAATGGATAAGTAAGTAGTAGAAAAGGAATATCAGATGTTTTAACATTAGCTTCTGCTGCTGTGTTGCGTTCTTTATGAAGGATGAGGAAGAACGTCAAGGTGGATGGAAGGAGAATGTGTTTAGCGCCTCAAGCCAATGTCTTGTACTGTTCAGGCATTGTAAAATTAACCAAAAGGCAACAGTTTTAATTACTTCTGGGAAATTAAAAAGTAAAGTGTCACTTTTAGAATTTTTGAGCACCACTTCACTACATTCTGAGAGTTGAATATGATTGTAACTGATACATTTTTAAAAATAACATTACAAGCTCAGTGCCATCTTTCTGGAATATATATTCAGTGTTTTATAAACTCCCTAATATCATTACTGTTGTAAGTCTTCAGGCCCAAGTCCCAAGTTCAAGTTTTAGTCTTTGGCCTGAATGCTAAGCGTCGAGGTTGGGTCTCAAGTTGTTTGCCTGCCCCCCAAGGCTTGGTAATCAGGACTCAAACCCAAAGACCTGGACTATGCATATGCCACCCAGCTAATAGTTTGATGCAGGTGCAGAGGGAAAAAAAAGAGAGAGAGAGAGAGACTGGAAGGGAAGCTAGGTGGGCCCATGTGCATGTGACAGTGGAGCCACTTCCCTTCCCAGAGATGAGTGGCAGGTACAGTACATGGGCAGAGGCAGCAGGCAGCTCCTAGAAGGGATGCCAAGCCTGCCGCTTCTGAAGTTGATGGTGATGGTGGTGGCAGCAGCAGGTAAGGAGGCCCATCCCTAATAGCAGTGGTGTCTCAGGAGAAGAGCCAGTTGGTGTAACCTTGGGTAAGTTGCACATTCCCAGGACACCCTAAAGGAGAGAATGGTAAAGCACAACTGAGTATTCTATGCCATAAATGTGCTTGATGGCATTATTATTATTATTATTATTATTATTATTATTATTATTATTATTAT
>JAHTLZ010000030.1:3353361-3385483 GCA_023846285.1 Phrynocephalus versicolor | reverse complement strand
GCCTCCCCCCTCTCCTCCTGTCCTGTCCTGGGCTGCTCTGTGGGACTTGCCGCCGCAGGCTCGCACCAGCAACGGCGGGGGGGAGTCTCGCCGCCGGCCGCCGCAAAAGCAGAAGCGGCACAGAAAAAAAGTTTTAAACTCCCCCCCATTCCCTGCCAAAAAAAAGCAGGCGGAAAGCCTGTGCATGTGCACTGTAGTGCACCTACCAGAGGGGTGGTTTCTGGGGGGGGTCCCGGCCTCCCCCCCTCTCCTCCTGTCCTGTTCTGGGCTGCTCTGTGGGACTCGCCGCCGCAGGCTCGCACCAACAACGGCGGGGGGGGGAGTCTCGCCGCCGGCCACCGCAAAAGCGGAAGCGGCAAAGAAAAAAAGTTTTAAACTCCCCCCCCCATTCCCGGCCAAAAAAAAAGCAGGCGGAAAGCCTGTGCATGTGCAGTAGTGCACCTACCAGAGGGGTGGCTTCTGGGGGGGAGGTCCCGGCCTCCCCCACCTCCTGTCCTGGGCAGCCGGACTCGAGTCGCCAGTCGCCACGCCATGCCATGCAGTGCGGGCGGGGGATCCAAAATGGGGCGGCAACCGCAATATTTTTTTTGAAATCGTGGAGTGGTCCAAAAACACAGAGACACAAGCACCACAGAAACATGCGAAAATTGCTATGCTGCTGCCAGAAATTTTACAGTAGCAGTGGTGGTTTTTCTTGCAACAAAATGTCTCCTCCGGCTCCCCTGTCCATTGATTTTATTTTATTTTATTTTATTTACACCTGCACAATGATGGGCTGGCCAAGTGGCCATGTGGGAGTGGACCATGCAAATTTTTGGAGCCATCCCACCAATCGCATGGCCACTTGGCCACTGAGACTTCTGGGATGTGCCAAAAAGCCCACTAAACCCTGCCGTAGCCCCCTAGCCCTAACCCTAATCCTTGATTCCTTACCCATACGCCACAGTACACTGTCCTCTTAGTGGGTCAGAGAGGCACCCAGAGGTGCACCCCAATACTCACCCTAACCTCACCAGTAACTAGCCTAACCCTAGCCCTTGCGCTAACCCTGTTGCCTAAGCCAGATCTGTACTTGCATTGCACTATACGTAAGTACAATTCCCTTCTTGGTGAGACACAGTGGGTGCAGATCTGCCAGTCCGCCACTTGTGTCTCTGGCTGACTCCTCCTGCAGCAGCAGTGCCATGCAAACCATGCCCTCGAGTGCTGCTTGTGTCTCACCGTCACCGACTGTTGCAGGGAAGGCACCCCAAAAAGAGGGGTGCCTCTGCCAGTCTGCTGTGTCTGCAACTTGGTATGCATATCCATATGGCTATGCATGCCCTTTTGCAGCAGCAGGTGAGGAGAGGAGACCCCCATGCCATGAGGGGTCTCCTGGAGCCTGCTTTCCCTTCCTAGCGGGTGAGGAGAGGAGGCACCCACCCTCCAAAAAAGAGTTGCCTCCAGGAGCCCGCTTCCCCTACAGCGGGCCAGAGGAGGCACCCACCCCACAGAGGTGCCTCTAGGAGCCCGCTCCCCCCCCAAAACCAGTTTAACAACAGACGAAAAAACGAAAAACGAAACGACTATTTTTTGCGAAGTTTCGCAAAAAACGGAAACGAGCCGACACGGGCCGCCTCCGACACACGACAACTCGAAAACGTCATTTTCCCTAGTTGTGCCCATCTCTAATTACAAATGCTTAATAACGGACAAAATACTGTACTACAAAAGTATATTAACTAAGTTACAAGAACGCTCTTAGTTTATTCACATCTATGTGGGTATCTTAACAAACTATGTAATTAATAGAATAGGGCATAAGCAATTATGAAGTCAGATTGGCACATCAAAGTCTTAACACACACATCCCCAGCAGAGTATTCTTCCATGTAACAGTGTTCTCATGTCATTCTTTGCTTCTTGCCCTGGATATCTTTTTTGCTGTCAGTTATACCTTTATATTCTCCACCCACCCCATTAACTGTCAACATTCTCTTTTGTCGGACCTGTAACTAAAGAGTCTTAATTTACCAGGGAAAACTTATAATAGAAATGTGTGTTCTCTTTAACTCCTGTTATTGCAGTTCCAGTAAATCAAAATCTGGCAAGCTACCACCATGAGGATAAGCACTATTTTTTTGATTAATCATTTCAGAGCCTGTGGATTTCAATGGTTGTTAGATAGAGGGGTCTAGTAAAATGAAGTAGAGTAACTCACAGGACCTATAAACACCACTTGTCATATCAACACACTGCAATGTTCTACATATTTCAATGTATTTTGCAATTCTCTCTTCCTTTTAAGGCTATCATTTGTAAACATGTTCAACTGCCAGGAATCCTATTGTCTGATAACCTTGCTTCTGGACAGTGGTGGGGATTTGAGTCAAGGGACTTGATATCAAGTTGAATTTAAGACACATTGGTGACTCAACTCATTTTTTTTAAATGACTCAGATTTTGACTTGTGGCTTGGAACACACCAACGCCTCTCTCTCTTTCTTCAGATAAGCTTACTTTTAATAGAAACTTGGACTTGGAACTTGATACCAAAGACTTGGATGTGAGACTTGGTACCCAAAGACTTGGACTTGGGAATTTGACCCAAAGATTTGCCAACATCCCTGCTTCTAGATTCGGCTGAAGCTAGCTAATAGTTTTGCAGTGACTTTTAGTAAACTGCTGTTCAAACTTCATTTTAAAATACAATGTACCGTTTCAGGGCTGCTATTTCTACAACCCCTTAATTATTTTAGTACGCTGTACATTCACGTCTTGATGAAACTAAATGGTCCAATCGTCCACTATAAGGTAGCATCCAATGTTCCAGTGCTTGACAGCATGGTGGAATGCAAAACAACACTGGGTATTGGGCTCAATAGTTTTTGTATTTATTTATTTTTATATTTTATTTATTTATTTTTGCATTTATATCCCGCTTATCTTCAAACGAACTCTAAGCGGCTTACAAGGGCTATGTTAGCCACACAAGTACAAGGATAAAAAAATAAAATTACAACAATAAATTTAAGAACAGTAAAACCTAGTGGCACCTCATCAACTAAAGCGTATGATGGCGGAGAAGAGAAAAAAAAACTAAGAATAAGAATCGCCAAAGGCCTCTTGGAAAAGGTAGGTTTTTAAAGCCTTCCGGAAGGCCAGCAGGGACTCTGCAGAGCGCACTTTGGTAGGGATGGAATTCCAAAGGCTAGGGGCCGCCACCGAGAATGCCCGGGTCCGAGTACTTGTCTTCCGGGCTTCTCGGACGGTGGCGACCCGCAGCAAGTGCGCTCGCGCCTGCCGAACGGGACGGGCCGAGGTGGATTGCTGAGTGATACGCTCTGCCAGGTAGTCCGGTCCCAAGCTATGGAGGGTTTTATAAACTAAAACCAGGACCTTGAATCTAATCCGGGCTGCAACGGGCAACCAATGCAGGCGGGCCAGGACTGGTGTGATGTGTTCATGACGACGCACACCAGCCACCATCCTAGCCGCCGCATTCTGTACCCGCTGCAGACGCCGGAGAAGAGTCAAGGGCAAGCCCATGTAGAGGGCGTTACAGTAGTCCAGCCTCGAGATCACCTTCATTTTGACTTGAATGATGCCAGTGAGGCCCGGTAAAATGCTGAGTTTATTCTGAGGAAGCTCAGATTAAATCCCTACAGCCAGGAACCTCAGACCTTAGGTAGATTGTCTCCTCTCAGTCAAAGCATGGGGGATGCAGACTTAATTTAGGTTGTAGTGTTCCACAGTCCACTCCAGAGAAGGACTGTCCATGTCCAAGTCATTTCAGCTTTGACCTTTTTGCTTAGCCATGGTAGGGAGAGTAATTGTAAGAGAAGTTCCAACTAAAACAACAAGGTCCCAAATAGTGCTTCTTAAGATCCTTGGGTGTAGTCAAGAACATTTTGCCCTTTTAATTTTTCCCTTTAAGGCCAGCTGGTAGGGATCAAAGGCTGAGTTTAACTTGTCCTACAAGGTTTAACAAGCTAAAAGGAGAGCCTGGAACCTGAAGAAGGGGCAAGATTTTTTAAAGTGTATTATAGACAAACACATTTGAAATGTCATTACAGTATTTTTTTTGCGATCCAAATGCTTCCTGTCATTAGAAGTGTATTTCGTTGCTGTAATTAAATAGATATGTTCCCAGTTAAATTCCTATTTGATGATAGTGTTATCCTTCTGAAGTTAGTGCTACTGTGGCCTTGGTACAATGTTTCCTTTACAAATATTTTGGTAATCATTTCTTCGTATTAGCTTCCCTCATGTAATATCACATGTTACCGTTTATGCTTCAGTAATTTTAGCCAGCAATAGCTAGTGTTTTCAGAAGCACTCCCCTGCAAATACTCTGCTAATAATCAGTTTCCTGTTCAAATGCTTCCTGATCCTCCTACCTAACCCCTTGTACATACAAATGGCTTCAGACAAGTATTCCTCACTGACTTCAGTGAGATTATTCCCACAGGTAAATCTGCTTCATGCATGTATGCTTCAATTGAAAAGAAAAGAAAATTGGAACGTGAGAATTGTCATGTTCAATGAAGCCATAAATTTGTATCACTTGATATTCAACCTTTGAGAGATACCAGAGGATTCATAGAAAAACACACACACAAGGGACCTCAAGTTGGCTACTCTTAAATATAGCTAATTTTTTTTTGCCCTGTCTCCTGTAATTGGTTTACACATTACATAATCCTTGGACATTATGGGCTGACTTCAAAGGACATTGTCATTTTTAATGACCTCAGTGAGATTAAAAGCACTTCTGCCTTGAAACTCTATGGTTTTAGGATTCTGTCATTCTTATTCTGCAAATGTACACAGTAATTATGCAGGCTGTACAGACAGTTGCATTTTAGTTATGCTGGGGACTCTTTTTTAAATAGCTCCCAACAAACCTGGAATCATCTCCAAAGAGCAATTAAATGCAGATTTCCCTTTGTTGAGCACAACTTTTGTTTGTTTATTTCTCATTGCTGGCCTGTTTTAAAGGGCACATACTATTCTGTAAGTCAGGTTGGCTTTACACCAAAGGGCAATCATCTTGCCTGACCTTGATCAGATTTCCAAGCTGGAGGATCCAGACAGCAGCCTCACCTGCCTTCTGACAGAACTGTGCTCCTATGGGTGGGTGGGTGGGTGTTGAGTCGTTACAGCCATGACCGACTCTTTGTGACACCATGTCCATGGAGTTTTCTTGGCAGGAATACTGTAGTGGTTTGCCAGTTCCTACTCCAGGCGCCTACAGCACTTGGTATTCCCTGGTGGTCTCCCATCCAAGTACTAGCCAGGGCCAACCCTGCTTAGCTTCTGAAATCAGGGAAGATCAGATGTGCTTAGGGCATCTAGGTAGCTTGCTCCAATGGGTAACCTGTGCCATTTATTATTCATTTGGTATTACATTCTCTTATTTTTTTAAAAAAATAATCATTTATTATGGCTTGGCCCCAGTTGATTATCCCAGATAGAGTAGACCCAGGGATTCAGTCATGATTTGCATTGGTGTCATCTGGGTCAATTGGTCTTCTCTATTTGTGAGTAGCAAATAAATTTAAGACTTTCTACATCACCACCCTCAGTTAACGTACTACTATAGAATATTGATCTTCCCTCTATCCCAAAAAAACATGCACTTGTCTCTTGCTACTCATTGATGTTTTCCTTCGTGTCCTCCGTGAATCCACACCATAGGGTTCTCGTGCGCGACGCGCTCGATGGTACCGGAAGCACTTCTAAGCAAGGAAGTAGAAGCGTTAGTCTCCGCCCCACCACCCATGGTCCCTTGTGTTCCCGCCCAAACGCCTCAGTTCCCTCTAACCGCCGTGTTGGATGGTAACGGAAAACTCTTCGCTCGAGTCACGGTACTTTTCTAAACTTCTTTGTCTCTTTTATGGCCCAACGGGCCCTCTTCAAAAATTGTGTCCGTTGCGGGGGGGAAATCCCCTTCTCCGACGGACACTCCCACTGTTTATATTGCCTGGGCAAGACCCATTCCCCGAGCTCCTGCCCGCATTGTAAAAGTCTCAGCTCCCAGGCCCTTAGGAATCGGAGGCATAGACTAAATACTTACCTTTTGGAGAAATCCCTGAAGCCTCAGATGGAATCCGAGTCTACCTCTCAGGCGGTGGCGGAGCCTGTGGAGAAATCCACCAAGAAAACCAAGTCAAAGAAGATCGATACCGAGGCCTCGGTATCCAAAAAACCCCGGCGAGACAAGTCTCCTTCCCGCCAGGCGTCACCATCTCTGTCTCTGAACCGTAGGAGTCTTTCACCGGTATCGGTGTACTCCTCGGATTCGGCATCGGTCGCGACCTCCACTCCCGGGAAGTTACATCACAGATCGGAGCTGGCTTCCTTATTCGGCAATGCTACCCTACTGCGACCTACCGGCCAGATGCCTGTGGCCATGCCACCGCCACATACGTCCTTCCCCGGCTACCCGGGACTGGGTTGGCAGGGCACGGTGCCGCCTTTGCCACCGGTATCTGAAGTTGGTGCTCACCCAGAGCATCCTGCTCTGAAACGCTCGGCCAAACATTCAGAGGAAGCCTCCTCTCCTCCAGCTGCCAAGAGATCTCACCGTGATACCGACACGGGAGCAGCTCCCAACCTGCCTCGACTGCGACCTTCCCCGTTGGTACTATTCCTGTCTCAACCTTGGGGATGGGCGCCGGGATCGTCCACTTGGCCTTCGGTACCACCGATGCCATCTTCCTGGCCAGCTAGCCAGACGTCTATGGTACCGTATCCCTTTCCAGACTACCCTGTGTTCCCGGGTTTCCCGCCGGTACCATACCCTACGGGACCCTGCTGGCAACCTTTGGATTCATTCTACGAAAGGGATGGACCGTCGGAACCGAGGTCTCCCAGTTCGATGGCGCTGGAACCTGTCAAACCTCGCTGACACAAGCGGACCAAGATGGTAGCCAAACGACACCGCTCTGGTACCAGGGCTGACGACGGGAACCCACCGTCACCGTCGGACTCAGACTCATCCTCTACCACTTCTTCTGACTCCGAAAACGATGATGGGTCCGATCGTGATGGGGCTGCTACACCTGACTCTAACGTTGCAGGAGAAAGCCCTCCATCCTCCGCTGATTCTATTGGCAACTACTCGGAGTTTATTACCAAGATGGCTACCACTCTGAACATTCCGGTTCACCATCCTACTCCTCAGTATTCTGATCACTTGTTTGATCAGATTGCCTCGGATTCAACCTCCCCTGCACATCTCAGGGTCCTACCCTCCATCCTTGATATGGCCAAGGACTCCTTTAAGAAGATTCCATCCTCGTCTAAATCTAGGAAGCTGGAGGGTTTTTACAGAGTCTTTGATGAAGGTGCACCTTTTCTAGCCAAACACCCAGCGCCTAACTCTGTAGTTGTCTCAGCTTCACAACTACAATCCAAATCCTCTCAAGTCCCCATCCCCCCTTCCAAGGAGGGTCACAAGATAGACACCATGGCCAGGCAGCCGACAGGAGGAGGAGGCGGCGGCCCACCCACCAAGGAGCCCCGGGCTCCCCCCCACCCCGCCCGTGTGCTGTGCCCGGCGGCGGCAACTCCTCCTCCGGCCGCCCGCAGGAGAGAAGAGGAGGAGGAGGAGGGCGGCAGAGGAAAAGGGGAGGAGCCTCCCCGGCCTCCCCAGGCGGCCCGGTGCCGACCGGTCCACGGACCGGCACCGGTCCGCGGCCCGGGGGTTGCGGACCACTGCTGTAGAATGGTATGGAATGACCTCTAGAGGTGGTGAGTGCTCCAACACTGAAGGCATGCACTTGGGAATCACCTGGCAGATATCCTTTGATTTGTATGACTTCATTAAGCAAGGGGTTGGGCTTGATGGCCTTATTATAGGACTGTTCTAACTTCAAGATTCTCTCATTCTATCTGGTGACCATGTAGAAATGTGACTTTCCCAGGATAGTACCTCCTACTACTGGAATCTTCACTTGATGTTCAGGAAGTTCTTTCAGATACATATTTGGAGTGCTTTTCTGAAAACTTGTGTGATTACTTGTGCATGTTAACACTGTGTGATAGCAGAGTTGAGCAACCTAGATCTGGCATCACTATATGTGGTATAAGGGAAATTTACCTACCCTCTTTAAAAAGCACTGGATAAGGAATGCTTTAATTAAAATATGGTCATTGATTCAAAAACAATTTTATCTCAAAGCACCTATGTGGTTATCCCCACTGGGAGCAATTTATAGCTCCCAGGCAAGTGAAATCTCAAAAGTTGTAACTTACAGACACCTTCTGAATGCTGACCTCTCATTGAAACCATTAGGGAAACTAGTATCAGAAGGTCATAATCTGGATTGGTGGAAATATCAACAAATATATTCACACTTTAAAGAGCTTTCCAAAGAGGGTGGCTTTATGACTACTGATACCCCACTCGATAAAATACTATTCTCTGGTGACTCAAAGCTTATTAGCAAATTTTATAATATACTGTTAAATGAAAAAATGATTGATACATTGGTTAAAGACTCTATGATTAGATGGGCTGAAAACTTTGGTTATACTATTCATTTAAATAAATGGGACTCTTTGTGGAATACAGTTAAAATCTTTAAATCTATTTCGTTTAAGGAAAATTGTTACAAAATGTTTTATAGATGGCACTTTGCACCTCACCGTTTATCCAAGATGTATAACTGTTCACCTAAATGTTGGAAATGTAACTATGACTGTGGAACTTTTTATCATATGTGGTGGACCTGTAAAGAAGCAAAGGCGTATTGGAATATGGTAAAACTTTTCTTAGAAAGATTTTTGAAAATTAAGATAGAGTCTAGACCAGAACTATTCTTGTTAAATATAGTAGATGTAAATATTTCCTATGACCAGAGATATGTACTTCACCATGTAATTGTTGCTGCAAGAATACTATATGCGAAATTTTGGAAACAACCAAACACGCCAACAGAGAAGGATTTCCACGGAAAGATAAGAGAATGTATCGAAATTGATAAACTCTCTGGCTATCTAAAGGGAGATTACGACGAGATTTTTCGGGAAAGATGGCAAGAAGTAACAAATTTATTAGTATTGTGATAATATTTGGCAATTTTAGTAATATGTTAAATTACTATCTCTATTTTGCTTGATATACTCAATGAAAATTTTAAAAATTGTACCCCTTCTTCCCCTCCCCGCCCATACTCTTTTTCCCTGTTCCCCCCTTAAAAACTCAATAAAAATCTATTTAAAAAAAAAAGCAGAGTTGAGCAACCTGGGGGTTGCTAGGAGTTATTTCTTCAGCCCCAGGATCTTCTGGTGGCCATACCAACGTTTCCAAATGAAACTTGAAAGTGAGCAGAAAATCATTTCTGTTCTTTACACTTCAAATACATGTTTCTTCAAAAAATGATATTTTACTAGAAAAGAGAATCACTGAATGTCAAGGCATGATTCTTATCAAGATTCCTTGGTGGCCATATAGTTCCCCCATAGTCAGTATTAATTATACCTTCCATTGATAAAAATATGAACACCATAACATTATTACTAATGCATTGCCCTGTTCATATTTTTACAAAATAATTATTGGTTTGAATTTTTCCTGTCAGCTATATTATTTATTTCTAGCATTAACAAAATTAGAAAAAGGGAGCTGAATTTCTAAGGAAGTATCCACATCCCAGTGCTTCAAATTTTCTTTAATATGTGATTTTAAAAAAATGTTTATTTTTTTCTGAACATATAATCCTGTTATAGGATAGGCACGTGTGGTGATCAACATTCCTTAAAAGGGCATTCTGCAATTAGAAGCCCCATTGGTTTCAATATGCAAGCTCTAACACTGCTTATGGAGAAGTTATACTGCTCTGTAATGACTACATTGCAAATAAGATTTATTTTATTTTATTTATTCAATTTTATACCACTCATCTGGCAAACTGCTACTCTGGACTGTTGATAAGAGATAAAGCAAAAATCATTTGGAAATCATTTTAAAAAACAAAGATTTAAAAATATTCTGGCCTGTGATGATGAAAATGCTTCAGCAGAATAGATGAGATAATTCAAAGCTGGTTTTCTGAAATAAAATTACAATAAGCCATAATTATTGTCTTTGTAACACCCAGTAATCTGATGATTCTAAGCTTACTGAGGCAACAGTGAGGTCAAATTTATATGATCTATGTTTTTGGCCCCCAGAAGAACCCTTTTTTATTATTCTATTTAACTAATGTTAACGGCTTATGTTCAAACCTAAAGCTGTTCTGATGGCTAGGTTCCTAGTTCTATACCGCTTCTCTTCCCACACAAAAAGTAATTCAAACAGTGCACCGTCTTTTTAGAAAGCTAACTTCAAAATAAGAACAATATAGGAAATACAACTTTATATTTGCTTGCTTCTTTGTGGTGTTTTAGGTTATAGTGGAATCCAAGTAACCGTCCCTTGTGTTGTCCTGCTCATGAGGTTTATCTTGGTTAAACATGAGCTGCTCGTGTGGCTTCTTTCATGTAGACCGCTGTTGTAGGGTTTGGGTAGGCTGAGCCTCCCCGTGTCTTCTTACTGCAGGAAACTTTGTAATAGCACTTAAAGAAATAAAGCAACTGAGCAGGAGATTATTGCTTGCATTGTGCTTTTGTAGATGTGTATTATGGGATCACCCCGTCAGTCGACACAATTAGCTGAATGTGGGACAAGACAAACCTTGTATATGACAGTGGGGTAGTATTGAAAGATGACCCCCATATCTAGAGGGCGAAGAGTTATGGATTCATTAAGATAGCTGTTAACTGGCGCTGGGAAGCAAGCATGGCTGTTGAATCTTTTTGCCTGCTGGCTTCTGACTGTAGGCCTGCTGGCTTGTCTGGCAACAGAGTATTTGAATAGAACGGCAGGCAGCTTTGGAACTTTGTTCTCCTTTTATTATAACTGACCGCTGACAGCAGAGCAGAGGGAGGGAGAGATGGTGACAAGGAGTCAAGATGAACTCACCCCTACCAGCCCCCCTTTATTACTCAGTTTTCTGTAGGCACATCTTTCCTTGAACACACACACACACACACACACACACACACACACCCCATCTCAAATAGTTTATAAAGCCTTCAAAATGTACTGCATATTTAAAGCCATTTAAGATAAGTAACAATCTGGACGCAGCAAAAATACTAGGCTGATCCAATGAAGAGGTGAGCATCTTTAAGTCTGCAATGTTAGGCCTACTTATAAAGTCCCATTTGAAAATTCTTATAAACTGCACTGAAGTCTCAATGGAAGAGATGGGCACAGGCTTGAAAACTCACATTAACATCATTGTGCATGGAAAAAATAAAAATTGAGGAGTTATATCTTGATTGTGTCCCTCAGCTCCATCTTTATAATCAGCAAAGTGCCCTCTTAGTCTCTCCTAAACACCCAACCCTATGATATTTGTACCGTTTACATTACTAGGGGTGTTGTTTCCATAGAAATAGCTAGAGTTCAGTTCCAATTCAATGGATTCATTCTGTCAGATTCAAGATCCCTGATTCCCCCTAATTTCAGTGTGTTTAGGTTACAGTCCTGTGCAGACATTCTGGGAGCACATGTGAATATAACTTATTGCATACATATGGCTGGAAGTGTAAATTTGCTTAATTTACTATCGTACTGGATTGTGGACCAGATTATGCAAAATTATATCCTTGATATGTATAATACTAGTCTGTATTTTCCTAGTTTGGGGCACAAACTGAACACAACAGTTTTTTTTTTAAGATTCCATGCTTGGTTTTATAGTTTTATAACAGAGGAAAATATCTGTGCATTCAGCATATGACAAAGAAAGTATCTGTGCACTCAAGCTAGCATCCAGCTATTCAGGTTAATTGATTACACAGCTTGCAAGGTCCTAGGCAGTATGCTTTTTCATGGACAGTCAGTGTGAAAGAGGACAAAACAGAATGAATGAGATGAAGCCTTAAAGAGAGAAGAAAAGATGAAAAACCAAAGAACAGAAAAGATGGAGAGAGATTTGAAAGCCTGAAACAAGCTTTTCAGCAACGAAGATCAAGAAATTGTGAACCAACAATTAGGTCATAAAATGGTGATTGTTGGGGGGCGGGGGATAGTTTTGAATGTGATATACCATGGCTGAATGGAAATATTTCTTTATTGCTTTCTTTTATATCACTTCTTTTCTCCTAGAAGTTTAAGAACGCAGATTTCCTGACACCATAACAATAATCCACTTAGGGCCTTTTTACACAACCCCTAAGATCCGCTGGTCCCTTAAATTCAGACCAGAGATCTTGAGGGTTTGTAGCTCTCCCTGTGTTCCCACCCCCTCCGCACTTCTTTGTTTTGTCTGCATGAGGGGAGGGAGAAAAAAAGGGAGAAAAGAATGCACTCTTACTTCCGAGTGCTGGTGGAAATTGCTCCGAGCCCCGTTCACTTCCTGGTTCCTCTTAAAGGGGCGGGAGGCAAAAGAAAAACAACAAAAAGAAGCGAGGAGAGCCCGGCACTCTGCGCATCAAAATTTTTCACTCTTTCAAGCAGGTACTTGAAAGGTGTGCTGGGTCGCGCTTAGGTGGGCAGGGTCGCACTTAATTTTCTGTTAGCTCCGGAGCTGGTGGGGAAACATTTTAAAGCTCCGGAGCTTGCAGCCATTTGCTGCGGAGCTTAGGGGTCGTGTATAAACGCTCTAAGATAGTTGGATGAGGAGGAGTCATGCTAAAGCACTTGTGCTTTTGAACCACATGCAGTGCCTCAAAGTGTGTCTCGGACAGACCTCTGTCTGAAATCCTGGGTGACTATTGCCAATCAGTGTTAATAACAGTTAGCTATATAGATAACTAATCTGATATAATGCAAGGCAGCTTTCTAGTTTCCTAATCCAAAGAGACAGAGCTTTGAAGACGAGCGAGAACCTGAACCTGAATTTTCCCACTGACACTGTAATTTGGGGATGGGGAATGTGCAGGTGTGCTTGCACTACGACTATCAACAGCCCTAGCTAACGTAGCTAGCCAGTTATGAGGGACAATGGGAGCCGTGATCCAACAACATCTGGAGGGTCACAGGCTCCTCTTCTATGCTGTAACTGCTAGACCACGTTGGTGGTGCTCATACGCAGCAGTCAGTGAGAAAGGCTATGGTCCTATGCTTCTGAGAATCATCTCCATACATCATTTCCACATGATGGCAGAGGAATTTCTCTCCTGGGTCCTGCACTGTGGAAAGCATTCACACGAACATCTGTGCACAGGATAGTAAGTAATTTATTGATTAGTCCTATGACCATATCAACCAATAAAAAACCAGAATATAAAATACATTGAATTACATGCAACACCCTCCAGTAGGGATAGTCTAGGGAGTGTCAAGGTGAGAGTCTAGGTGTGCACAACTTGTGTCCCACCAAGCCACTGTGTTGGTTCACCAGCCATGCACTGGGCACCAAAAGGGGGTTGATAAGCTTCCTCCTTTTGCTCTCCTCCTGGAATTTCAGCGAAAGATAGGGTGATCAGATTCATGGACAGGTCACAAGCTGTGAAGGCCTCTTCCAGAATAATCTGTTTTGCTCCCTTAGATGTTCACTCTGCTGTTTTCCTAGAAGGAATTTAGAACCAGTTCTAACATACAAACCATCCATAGGTGTTCATGCTAAGCATAAAAGCACGTAACACTAACCATGCCCATTTAAGTCCAGTGCCAATGTAGTGCCTGACTGAAATTGGTTGAATTGTGGTTGGCAAAAAATCTTGGCCATACTGGTCATCTCCTTGGTACGGATGACAGCCAAGGAATAGGTAGCCCTTCAAAGTTTCTTAGACTTCAGTTCTCATCACCAGTCCCAACCAGTTTATGATATAGCATACAGTAAGTGTGATGAGAGAAGTTCCTTGACACCTGAAAGGCCCGAGGTTCACCAGTCCTGGGGCAGATGTACGATTGCATCCTTCCTAAAATATATCTAGGAACATAACGTTTCCCCCTCCCCCCCTTTCTTTTCTTCTTTTGAAGTGAGATTGAGAACAGTGGGTTGAAAACAATCTGAGTGGAGATTAGACATGGGCACGACTTGACGAAATTCTTGTTTCCGTTTCCGTTACTCGTTTCCGTTACGCAACGGAAACGGTAACGACAATTACTCCCCCAGAACTCGAACTCGAACCGACAAAAGAAAAATTGGGTCTGATTTGTCGTTGTCGTTCCTGGCATCGCAGCGATCGCGCGATGCCAAGCGGCACAGAAAAAAAGTTTTAAAAATTAAAAAAACCCCGATTCCCGGCCAAAAATCAGGCGAAAATATGCCTGCCTGAGTGCACCTACCAGAGGGGTGGTTTCTGGGGGGGGGTCCCCACTCCAGCCTTCCCCCCCGTCCTGTCCTGGGCTGCTGGTACCAGGCTGGGAGGGGGCATCCTCGGCGTCTCCATTTGCCATGCGGTGCGGGGGGATCCAAAATGGTGACCGCAATATTTTTTTTGAAATCGTGGTCCAAAAACCCACCAAAGCACCACAGAAACATGTGAAAATTAGGTATTTTAACTGCCTGATTTTTATAGTAGCAGCAGTGGGTTTTTCTTGCAACAAAACGTCTCCATTGATTTTATTTTATTTTTATTTTTTTACACCTGCGCACGCGCAATGATGAGCTGGCCATGGGACGGGACCATGCAAATTTTTGGAGCCATTCCACCAATCGCATGGCCAGGTTTTGCTGAGACTTCTGGATGTGCCAGAGAGGGCATTAAAAGCCCACCAACCCTAATCCTAATCCTAATCCTAACCCTAACCCTAACCCATACGCCAGTACACTGTGTTCTTAGTGGGCCAGAGGCACCCAGAGGTACAGCCCACTAACCCACCCTAACCTTAACCGTTACCCTAAGCCTAGCCCTTACCCCCTAACCCCATGCTCTGGGAACTGGAAGTCAAGTCGTGTTAAATTGCGGCGGTAACGACAAACGACAAATGACAAGACGAAACGACAATTTTTTGAAAAATTTCGCGAAAAACGGAAACGAGCCAAAACGGACCCGTCCCGAAAAACGACAACTCGAAAAAAAAATTTTCCTGGTCGTGCCCATCTCTAGTGGAGATGTCTGCAAGGCTGAGCCGTTGTTAATATTTAAAACCTGTTGTAGGATCATGTCTGGTGTCTTTCTTCCTCCTGGCAGACCAGTTGTTAAGTTACAGGGTAGGTATGTGAGGCTAAACGGTTAGAGCAGTGGTTCTCAACCTGTGGGTCCCCAGATGTTCCTGAACTGCAACTCCCAGAAATTCCTTCCAGCACAGCGGGTGGTGGAGGCTTCTGGGAGTTGCAGTCCAGGAACATCTGGGGACCCACAGGTTGAGAACCACTGGGTTACAGGAAGGAACGAGAAGTCAGAACAAGATGGATGCTCTGTGTGCCAGGGATGAGTCAGTCCTTTGAGGGAATACGTTCTCTGCTCTGGCCGTTACGTTGTGATGTGTTTACCACTAACGACTCGAGGCAAACCCTTGGACAGCTAAAAAATGGAAAGGCATCTGGTCTTGACTCTGGACTAATGATGAAAGCACTGTGGTATGGCGGGTTGTGTGTGTGTGCAGTGAAACCACGATTAATGAAATAGCTGCTGAACACTGTCTTAATTGTCTCAATTCCAAAGGGAGGCGGTACAGTATCGAGCAAAGCTGGACAACCATCTCGGCATCTATTTTCTGTTGCTACCACTGAGGCTTTATAACAGAATGCTGTTGAGCAGGACAAGAGCTTTTCATTTCTCTTGTGCTTACAGCCTCCGAAGCAGGTTTCCCAAAGCACATGGTTCCTTCTTTACACTGTGAGGTGTAAAACAAGCAAAAATTCTTGTAGTCCCCCCGCCCCATCCACCCATCCACCCATACATTGCTGCTGTAGCTGATGGTTCAGTTTGGAGCTTCTCTGAAACAATGGCTGGTACTGTATTTCTTACCATTGTCTCACCCTGCCTTATTTTGTGCCCCTTTCACTATATTTATCCCATGTAGAAATTTACACTGTAGATACCTTGGGGTGATGGAACAGCATTTTGTTTGCGTGACAGTGTTATGTTGTAAAAATGCTATGAACGTGGATGATATTCTGTGTCTTTATGTCTTTTTGAATAATCGTGATCTTAATTAGGGTTTTCATTACCCTAATGAGGTCCAGCTTAATTTAATGTCCTCTTGATTACATCGTCATGCCCAGCTACACATCACTGTACTTTAAATGATAACATTTGTTGAGCTGCAGTATTAAATTGTACTTTGTATTAGCTTGCAATGCTTACTGATTTCTCAATATATCTTATTATTTTAGTCATTCAAAATTACCTTCAGGGAATTTTTTTTTTTGAAAAGTGAACAAACTATTGCCAACAGTTCTTAACAGGAGTCCTTGTGCATCTGCCCAAGTGTCAAATTTGTATTTAAAAAAGGAACACGATGCTGTGTCCTGTGCTAGAGATCGGTTCCCTCTGGCATTGTGCAGTTTCTGTGGCATAAGCCAGAAACCAGGTGATGGACCACATGGAAATTGGGTCATGGTGAGATATTGAGGTATGACGTGATTAACTGTCAGCCTACATCCAGAAAGACCAAATGTGTTAATCCCTTAGAGTCACATTTTGTTGCTTGAACATAGAGCAGAGAGAAGCAAACGTACAAGGGAAGCATTTTATGAAATGCTCTCCTGGAAAGCTTAAACCAATGTGCTGAATTTTAGCCATTTGCTGTGAATGGCAGAGAAAGTTCTTAATGCAAACAAACAAACAAATGGGTGGGACGACAATTGTTCCAAGAAGTCTATTTTGTCACAGGTGTGTTTGTTCCAGCCACAGGATAGAAATGTTATTTTGGATTACAACTCCCAGAATCCCCTGCCAGAAACTCTGATCCCAGCCAACATAACTTATTGGGACTTCCCCCCTCAAAGTATGTCCACAACACTTTTCAATAAAGCATGATGCCAAGCAGCAGAAGTGATATGCTCTGGTTCTCAGTGTGTTGACCTCATTTTGTGGTGGCAGTGGGCATTATACTTGGAGAATTCAGGAAATGCATATGTGAATGTGAAACAAACTTTCCCCATACCCTTGGTACTAATGCACATCACATTCCCATTCCAAGAGGAGCAGACAATATCCCTGCATTTCTTCAGTGGAAAGAGTTTTTCAAATAAATGAATAAATCCAAAAGTGATGTCAATGACAGTTAGAAAGAAAGACCACCTGTGGCATTCTTGCATGCACTTCCTTAGAAGCAAGTCTTATTTAAGGCAACAGAACTTATTTCTGAGTAAGCGTTGCAAAATAGCTTTAGCTGCATAAGCTACTGGCTAAACAAATTAAAGCTTGCAAGCCTCATCACTAGCGTCATTTAAATCTGTTGAGTAATCTCTGTAACTTTCTGGAGACTTCCCTACAGACGTTTTCAAAATGTAAGCAGCCAGCAGCTGCTTTAAGGGACCAAGCCAACTGGTTGGCCCTATAGACTAGAGCAGTGGTTCTCAACCTGTGGGCCCCCAGATGTTCCTGGACTGCAATGCCTAGAAATCCTGGCCAGCTCAGCTAGTGCTGAAGGCTTCTGGGAGTTGCAGTCCAGGAACATCTGGGGACCCACAGGTTGAGAACCACTGCTATAGAGCAAGTGAAGCTGAATCACCAGTCATGCTACTGTGCCATCCAGCATTCTAGTTTGTCAACTCTGTGGCATGTTTTAGTGGTAACTCAGTTATTACCATAGCAAAATCACATCTTTCCTGCAACCAATTAATATCCTCAGATATCTTCAGTTGGGTAGCATTTCTGACAGGGTGGGGAGTATGGGGCTGGAGTTGTAATGTGAGCTGGAAATCCAGCTATAAAATAAGCTACTGGAAACTGAACTAATAGACAGTGCTGCTGAAGATGGTGTCACGTGGGAATCATTTGATCGAGGCTTTGGAGTCAGCTTATTGTCTTCCTTTACAAATGTTAATCCTCCTGCTTTAGTATAAAATGATGTGTCTATCAGTATTTGATCCTTAACTCCCTAATTTACATTTATGCTGAAGATGTATTGCAAAAGGTAATTCTGAACTCAGGACATTTTAGTGTCCATCATAATGGCCATTACACATGGAAAAGTTCACTCATGGCAACTCCACCAAGTCACCATCACCAGTAATAAAGGATAGTTATGAAACTGCAGTTGTTCTTTTTACTATTCCACATCAGTGGCCAAAAACAAAGTAAGTTTATCCCTGGGTAACTAATAGGGTGCCCGCACATTTCTACCAGACAGACAAAAATCTGCAATGCGAATGGTGGTTTCTTAGTAGTATGCTACTACTAATAAACCACCATTGGTTTCTTACTGTATATATAATCCAATATCCTTACTTATGAGCAGACATTTCAGATCATATTGTTATCAAGGGCTTATCTACCCATTGTGCAGAAAGATAGATTGAGGGCTATGCTACTTCAGACAGTGGGGAGGTCATTATGTTTTGGTGTATTCCCTTCAACACTCTAAAAAACTTTCCCACTGCATCTACTACTCCGTATAGCATATTGGAGAGAAACAATATGCAGAGTGTATTTGTTTACAGGTGCAGGAAGCACTCAGGTGACCCTCCACCTGTAATTCAAAGTGGTCAATGTACCATGTGACTTTTATATGGCTTACCGTGCATGATTACATTGACTGATTTCATAAAAACACCAGTGTTTTCCATGCTAGTTTCCATCCCTCATAATGATTTTTTTTTCTTTTTGCCTGCTCTTTGTAGCTTTAATGTTACCCTTTTAATGTTTTAAGATGCCTCTTCTAATTCCCTGTTCTTAACTTGAATATGTTTCAAATGTTCCAGGCTGCAGGTTGTCCCTCATTATTGTAGGCCACCTTGGGGCCTTTTCCAAGGAGAAAGGTGGGGTAAAAATATATTCAAAATAGATAAATAAAATAACCCCACCATGGCAGTCGACTTGATCAACTTGCCTAACATATCAGTGGCTGTATCTTCATCCTGAAGCTAATCTAGCCCTCTTTCTCCTCTGGGGAAAAGCTAGGGAAGTTTGGGTTGAGGTGCAGCCTCACCCTTGGTGCGCCTTGTCTCACTGGGACTGCTCTGCCCTTCGAGCTCTGCCTAACAAGGGTGGGGGCAACGTTCCAGACCGAGCCACCAACACCCCAGGCAGTGGGGGAAGAGCCTTGGCACGGCATGGCGGGCCTCCCGTTTGCACTTGGGGGGGGGTGGTTCAACCGCTTCGTCTCTCGTCTCGCTCGCCCGGCGCGCACGTCCCACGCTGGGTTCTCAGGCGGGCAGCTGCCTGGGCCGCCCTCAACAAGCCCGGAGCGAAGCGGCGAGGAGGAGAAGGGCGTGTGAGGGAAGCGGAGCAGGCAGGCGGGCAGGCGGCCTGTGGGTGTGTTTGCAGGGGGGTGGGGGGTGGGAAGGCTGGTCCCTCGCCTTCCACCCCCCAACCCCACCCGACACACACACCCGCTCCACTTCCTCGGCGCCTTCAGGCGGCTGGTGGCGCAGGGCATAAAACTGATTAGATAACAACAGAGCACCTTCCCTCGCTGTTTCCCCTCAATAGGTTGAGGGCGAAGGCTTTTGAAGCAGGCCGGCCCTGCCACTATACAGCCATTATGCCGGGCTGTATGGCGCTTTATCCGGAAAAGGCTCCGCTTTGCCCCCGGCTTCATCAATCATTTGGAGCGCTTCACAGCCCACCCCCACCCACCCTCACCGCGTTCCACCTCATTTAACCTATCAAGGGGGGGAGTGAAGAGAGGTTTGTCAAGCTGCAGAATGCCTACACACACACACACACGCACACACATACACACACACGCACGCACACACGCACGCACACACGCACGCACACACGCAAGCACATGGACACATGCACACTCTTCCCCCCCCCCCCCAGGTTTCTGAGGTTTGAAAAAGGGCTGCCGAGAAAGCAGAAAGGCCGCGCGGAGGCCTTTGTGAACGGCAAGGGACGCTTTTCCCTGTCAACATGGCAGGGGCGGAGCGGGACCTTCCCAAGCATTTACGGAGCGGGAAGCCCGGCTTGATCCTCCTGTCACCTCGGTCGGCGAGGGCGAGAAAAGGGCAAGAGTTGAAGGGTTTGAGGAAAAAAACCACCATCCTGGCCAAACTGCAAGCCGCGGGAACTGGGCTTTCCTAGTGACCGGCCGGTTCTAATGTGGGGGGGGTTTTATTTGATTTTTTTGGGGGGGGGTTATCTTCAACGTCATCATTACCATCATCATTCAGGGCTGGCCCAGGAGATCTTGCTGCCTAAGGTGGGGCAGTAAATAGAAACCACCAGCCACCTCGGCCTGGTGGCTCAGCGGATTAAGGCTCCGAAAACTGTTGGCTGCAAAGTCGGCAGCTCCCACCGATAACCCCAACTCCTGCCAACCTAGCAGTTCGAAAACATGTAAATGCAAGTAGATAAATAGGTATCGCTGTAAAAAAAAGGGAAGGTGTTTCCTTACAGCCATGCCATGTGGCCATGGACTTGCGCAACACTGGCTCTTCGGCTTGAATACGGTGATGAGCACCGCCCCTAGCGTCCGACATGTGGGGGAAAACTTTACCTTACCAAGATACAAATCCAGCCAAGTTTTCTTTCTTTCTTTCTTTCTTTCTTTCTTTCTTTCTTTCTTTCTTTCTTTCTTTCTTTCTTAACTAAACAAGCAAGCAAATAAACAAAAACTATTTCCATTCCTGATTCTTTTTTTAAATCTCTTCCCATAACTCCTGGTATAGATACAGTAATACTAATTTTTTTTAAAAAAAGCACCAAAAATTTGGTTTCATGACATCCCCAGACTGTCAGAAGGTGTAACTGAAGATACAAAGTTGGCTCAGGCATTTAAGGACTGTTACTCAAAGTAGCCAGGCAGATGTCAAGAGAGTTGTTAATGGCGCTGAACCACTTGAGTGCAAAGACAGAAACAACCAGGATGTTACCTTAGGTTTATGAAATATAAAAATATGGGCAGAACTGAATAGGTTAGATGAGAAGGGAAAAAAACTAGAATCAAACGATCATTTTGCAAAAGATGCAGAAATGCAGCAGAAGGCACACATTTCAGATTCCATGGAGAGGTAGATTCACAACAGGGTTGGTTCACTCGTTTGTGGTTTTAATATTCTGCCTTCCTCCCAATACCGGGGCTCAAGGCAGTTTAGGAAATGATTAATAAGCAAATGAAGATTAAAAACAAGGCAAGTTATTATATTAAAATTCAGTTAGACCTTTCGTAGCAAAACATTCATGGAATGAAAATCAAGTAGATGTAAAAAGTTCATCTCCCATCAACACCACTGACCTTCCCAGCCTATCTGTTGCCAAAAAGGCTGACTGAATTGAAAGGTTTTGGCTCCTATTGGTAGGAAAAAATGTGTGTGTGTGTGAGAGAGAGAGGGGGGGCAGAAAGAAAGAGAGAGAGGTTTAGTGTTCTTTGGGTCTCTCTTGTCCTCGCTGATTTTGCCTGTGAAGGCAAAGCACTAAGAAAAAGCATTTACATGAAGATCACTAAATCTAGAGAAGCTCTTAAGGACAAGTGCATAGACTAGGGTCAACTCTAAAACTTTTCTTTAACATTTTAAATCATTGCACTCCCAGTACCTAGTGCATCAAGTTATGACTGCTCTTTTACACCACCTCAGTGTATCTGAGACATGGCAGTCTCTGCTTTTGTTGGGAAGTAAGCCCCATCAAACACAGTTGTGTTTTTTAAAGAAAAAAAATCTAAATTGCATTGTTTCTTCTGACTGTAGTGATTGTGCAGTTACAAGGAGCAAATTGTCATACAACAAGGTTTATTTATATGTTTGTTTAAAATATGCTTACCTCCAGGAAGAAACAAAGCTACCATAAAGCAGTGCCTCCAAGTCCCACCTCAGAGAGACAGACCAGAAGGGTACCATGACTGATCATATCAAAAGCCACTAAGAGGTCCATCAGAACCAACAGTAACACACACCCCGTCCAGTTCCTGGTATAGGTTATCAACCAAGTTCCTGGTATAGGTTATTAACCAAAGCAATCTCCATCCCATAACCAGGCTAGAAAGTACACTGAAACAGACCTAAAGTAGATATAAAAAGTTTACACACCCCTGTTAAAATATTAAGTGTCTGTGATGTAAATAAATCAGACAAAGATATAGTAGATCATTACAGAACTTTTTCCACCTTTAATGAGACCTATGAACTGTACAACTCAGTTGAACCACAAACTGAAATCTTTTAGGTGGAGAAAGGAAAAATAAAAAACTGAAATAATATGGTGGCATATGTGTGCTATATTTGTTGAAGCACCTTTTGGTTTTATTACAGCACTCAGCCTGGTTGGGTATGAGTCTATCAGTATCACACCTCTTGACTTGGCAATATTTGCCCACTCTTCTTTGGAATAATGCTCCACATCTGTCAGATTGCAAGGGCATATCCTGTGCACAGACCTCTTTAGATCACCCCACAGATATGCAGTCAGATTCAGGTCTAGGCTCTGGCTGGGCCTTTCCAAAATGTTAATCTTCTTCTGATGAAGCCATTCCTTTGTTGATTTGGATTTATGTTTTGGGTCATTGTCAAGCTGAAAGAAGTTCCTCCTCAACCTTCAGCTTTCTAGTAGAAGCCTGAAGGTTTTGTGCCAATATTGACTGGTATTTGGAACTGTTCCTAATTCCCTGTAACTTGACTAAGGTCCCTGTCCCAGCTGAAGAAAAACAGCCCTAAAGCATGATGCTGCCACCACCATGCTTCACTGTGGGTATGGTGATCTTTTGGTGATGTGTAGTGCTGTTTTTGCACCAAACATATCTTTTGGAATTATGGCCAAAAAGTTCAATCTAGGTTTTATCAGACCATACCACTTTTCCCCACATGCTTTTCGGAGACTTCAGATGTGTTTTTGCAAAATTTAGCCAAGCTTGGATATTTTTCTTTGTAAGAAACAGGTTCTGTCTTGCCACTCTACCCCATAGCCCAGACATATGAAGAATACGGGATATTGTTGTCACATGTACCAGATATTCCTGCAGCTCCTTTAATATTGCTGGCAGTCTCCCTGATCAATTTCCTTCTAGTCTTTCCATCAGTTTTGCAGGGACGTCCAGTTCTTAGTAATGTCACTGTTGTGCCATATTTTCTCCACTTGATGTGTTCCATGGTAAATCGTATGCCTTGGAAATTCTTCTGTACCCTTCTCATGACTGATGCCTTTTAACAATGAGATCCCTCTGATGCTTTGGAAGCTCTCTGTGGACCATGGCTTCTGCTGTAGGATGTGACTAAGAAAATGTCAGGAAAGACCTACTTGCATGGCTGATCTTTATTTGGAATTCCTCAGAGGCTTTTTAAATGATGGCTTGTGTGTACTGACTCCTACTTAACATGAGTTTGAAAGTGATTTTTTTACTGTTGAGCACAGCTACATCCCCAGTTATAAGAGGGTGTGCACACATATGCCACCATATTATTTCAGTTTTTTATTTTTCCTTCCTCCACCTAAAAGATTTCAGTTTGTGGTTCAACTGAGTTGTACAGTTCATAGGTCTCATTAAAGATGGAAAAAAGTTCTGAAATGAGTTATCTGTGTCTCATTTATTTACATCACAGGCAGTTGACATTTTAACAGGGGTGTGTAAACTTTTTATATCCACTGTATATAACCCATCTCATCCAGGAACCCTTGGAGCTGAGAAGCCACAGCCTACTCCAGCACTTTGCCCAAGAATTGAACATCAACCACTGATCCAAAACTGTGGGATCCAAAGAGAGCTTTTCAGCAATGTTCTTGCTATTGCTGCCTTCTACCCTTTTGTAATTCACCATTCTTGCTACCCCCTTGGTTTGTCCAGGAAAAGGGTCCAACAGATATGTTGTAGCATTCCCCTGTCCAAAGTTCACCAAAAGTGGTCTAGAAAAGTAAAGATGGTACCAAAAAGAAAGGAAGACTCTGTGGGCAGAGTACCTGATACTATACTTTAATTTGTACAAGCCAACCTGGGTTCCATCATGTTCTGACATTATAAAAGATCCTGGGGTTCATCTCTCCAATTGTGGTACTGTATCCTGCTAAAGGCAGTGATGATGGTGCAACTGAAGAGGAGGGATGGTTCTCCAGACATGTTCTTGGTTTATTATCTTCCTAATAACAATGAACTGGGATGGGTATTCCCTGAACCAAATGCTTTCTCCTGAAATCTGAACTGCAGGGAAACATCAATAGGGACTGAAGGCATTAATCATTTCAAGAGTGAGTGTCATTAATTGTGGATCTGAGATGCTGTTTTGCAATTGGATTTTAACCAGATCTGATCAGTGCTGCAGGGCTCTGTGTGTGAGAGAGAGGGGGGAGGGAGAGCGAGCGAGCGCATGCATGCATGCATACATACATGTACATGTTTATATTCATTCACTGTAAGCACTGTGTTTTTTCCTATTAGATGCTTGTAACAAGCTGATTAAAAGTCAAACAGATAATTAACAGACATGTTAGCCATCTTCTATCAGTTGATAATACATTCAAAGAAGGACCTTGGTATACATGCAAAACATTTCATATGCTAGTATTTTAGAAAATTTGATTTAGAAAATTTGATGTCACATACAATGCATGTCAGATTAAAGGTTTGCCAGTTAAATCAGTTCACAAAAAGGAGTAGCTCCCTCTTTACAAACCTCAGCATTCTATCGGATATAACAACAGAGCCAATAACGTGAAACCTGGCAACAGCAATCTAATTGATAAACCCTAAAGTTGTACACGATTTGAAACTAAGAATTGCCACAGGAACAAGTTCAAAATGCTGAAAATTGGCTATCTGCTTTTATGTCATCATTTGGAAAGATGTTTCATATGCTTTTGCCACATGATGGTGGGAAAAAATACTAGTGTACTTTGCATAAGCTTGGGAAAGAAGTACTGATATATTCTTTATTGGTCTGGTCCCATTCTAAGCAGAGGAATACAATTCTCACTCCCTGCTTCAATCCATTCTGCAAGCTACTGATATAAGCAATAAAGAGACATGAGTCAGCTCACAGAAGTCTTCTAGCAATATAATAAAACTCAGGTGCTTTATAAGACAAAATAGATCTAGGACAAAGTAGGACGTATTTGCTGATTCCTTGTACAGTATTGCATTCCATATATGTGCGGCTCCTCTCCTCTCCACTTTATCCTATAAGAACAACCTTGTGCTTGAGTCAAAGCTGAAAGAGTGATCAGCCTAAGGTCACCAACTGAGTTTTATGGCTCAGTAAAAGTTTGAATCCGGGTATCAATATCACTACCTTATGCTGGTTCTTATACATAAACAGCACATGAACAGGCTAACAGCAGGGCCCACTGCTCGCCGTCATGTAAGTCCAAAACTGGGCATGAACAATGGCACATCCTGAAAGACTCCAGACTTCATATAATTCTTAAAAGGCTCTGGGGTTTTCACTCAAAGACTTTATGCTAGACGCAGTAAGAATCCCACCATGGAATCTACTACCATGTAAACATAATGGCCATAATCTCAGTTTACATCAAATGGGCTGATATACAGTATGTAAAATCAAGATTATTTTAAAAAGAAAATGATGACGACGATGACGATGACGATGACTGAAGGCTGTCTGAATAGCATGGCAGTATTTGTAATCTTTCAATAATCTAAATTGCTCAAAGTGACCTACAGCTGCCCTACTGACTGCCTCAGTAGGAAAAAAAATCACAGCAAATTATTGTATAATGAGGTACAGTATATCATACTCTGCCAAGAAGCCATGCTGGAATAACTTGATTGTATGCCTGGAAAGGGCTGGTCTTTGGAGTGGTGGAAGCACTCAAGTTTGTACAAATAAAAAGGTTCAAGCGAGGTAATTCATCTCAAAACCAAGAAAAGAACATTGGCTGGTTTTGAAAAGGAAAACCGTGGGCCAGGCATTGTTACTGATCTGCATCCCCAATAGCCTGTGATACTAGGAACCAGACAGAGAGAACGATTGCAAAAAAGAAAGTGTTAAATGGCAGTACCCCCCCCCAATTCCCTAAGCATGCAAAGCTTCTCAGATGTGAGCCTAGTGCTTTAACTTTCTTAATAATGATTTTTTTTCTTGGGCTGTGAGCTTGCACTGAATCCTGGAGGAATTGCTCAATCAGATTATGGTTTATATTTTGAAACAGACTGGATGGAGCAATAAAGGAGAGAGTGCGGAAATGGGACTTCAACCATCAATTAGATCCCTATTAGCAGCCAATGCAGGCTTCACCACAGGAAATGTCATATCCCAGCAGCAGCAGCCAACCTGGTCATTTCCCTCCTCCCCCATTTTCCAAACACCCTCCCCCCCTCCAGCCCGCAATTCCAGAAATTAACCAGTTCCTCTTGCTGGGAGAACCACATGTAAACAAGCCTTTGCTTTATTTGGCTGTGAAGTTTTTGTGTATGAAAAATAGAAAATGAAGCAGCAGCTGCTTAGCCAGCTAAAATAAAAACCCTGGGAGCAGAAGAAACATCGGGAGCTCTCAGTGTGAACAGGTTGCTTGGGAGGACACCTGCACACCCAGCACAGACTGGAGCCTTTTCTTTATTAATATTAAAGGATTTATTATAGTCATAAAGCAAGCCTGAGTTGAGAGCCATTAACAACACAATGGGTAATATTTTGAATACCAGCCCAGCTCATCTGCCCTCATATATCATATCTGCCAAAGCCTCTTTTGATTTTTTTTCTTCCTGGTGGGGTGGCTGAGTAAAATGAGGTCACCGTGCCATAATGGCAAAACACACAGTCATTTTGTTTATCATGATCTCTTTCTCTATTTTTTTTTTTTTTTGTAATTTCGACCAAGAATTTGGATCTATATTTATTGCTATAGTTTCTGGATCGTTGGAAATCAGTTCTGTTGAAGACAATGGGAGTAACTTCCAAGTCTTTTATTCTGCAAGTCAGGCTCCTTGTTAAAAAAAACTTTTGGTCAAAATGGATTTGTTCATAACCTGTTCTATCTCATAGTGGATTCTACAGCCAGTAGTTACTCAAAGCTGCTAATGATTCAATTGATATTGACTGGAAACCTTGCATTTTAGGTAGCAGCAGGTGGGGCGATTCTTGGCCGAAAGAATGAATCAGCAGAGAAAGAAGACTGGTATATCAAGTGATACACTGTATGTGAGTTCTGTTTGATGTGTAATTCATATATCTATACATACATTTCTATATAGCTACACATCTTTAATACAGATTGGATGAAGGGCTATAAAAAATAAACGTCCAGGATTGCTGATGGGCACAGTCACACTCCTAGAATTTAATTCAAAACAATGTTAGTGAAGATAGTGAGCATGACAACAGAGGGTGGTGTTAATGAGGAACAAATGTGTGTGATCTGTGTTGTACAGTCTCCAAATGTGATACACTTTCCAAAAGAGATTATGGTTTCTTGCAATCTCCATGCTTGCTAAAGCAAGGCTGGGCCCACTATTTACTCTCCTGCCACCAATGGGTTCAATAGAGGCCTAGGGTGAAAGGCACCACTGGCTGGCTGGGATCCTTTGGTGGGATCCTTCTCTTTTCCTCATTCCAAGCAACAAAACAAGAAGAAAAAAAGACTGCTTTCAGCGGTATTACTTCTTCCCCTTAAATGGGAAGTGGTTGTGAGATTAGCTGTATTTATGACAACTTGTGCATACGGCAAAGGCGGCCTCAAAAGAAAAACAGATTTGTCTGTTAGGGGACATCTGGTTCCATAGGGGAATGTTCACAAGAGCATTTTCCCGAAGCAAGCGCCATCCGAGAATCGTCTTAAAACGCTCATGGGTTGCGAATACTGTATAAACTAGGCTTCAGGCGGCGGCGGCATTCCCAGCAGGGCGGGTGGCGGCGGCGGCAAACCTTTTCCCCTCCGCCCTCCCCCCCCCTCCGCAAGGTGCGCAGCGCCGCTGCTGCCACAGAGATAATGGGGCTCTGTTGCTCCTGGCCTGCCGGCCGAGCCGAAGGCCCAGCTGAAGCTGCTCCGGCTTCATAAAGCGCCTTTATGTCGCTCCAGACTCCTCCGGAGAGGAGCCCGCGGCGCGGCTGAAAGACGCTTTGAGAGGCCCGCGAGCCACGCCGTGGCGAGTGGCCAGCCCCCCTGCCAGGCGTGAGTGGCACCGAGTGCCCCAGCCAGGGCCACGCTGGGCCGGGGCGGCCATTAGCATGCGCGGGGAGTAGGCGCCGGAGCCGGGAGGGAAGGAAGGAAGGAGGGAGGGAGGGAGGAAGGGGAGGCGAGCGAGCCCTCGGGAAGGCTTGCTCCGGACGGGGCTCAGCCACCTGGGCAGCACTTGGGCAGTGATGTGAGATTCCTCCCTCGCTGGAGCCGGTGGCAAGCACAAGTTTTAACAGAGCACGCGGGCTGCATGCACCCCCACGACAAAGAGTTGTGTTTCTCTTGGAAGGAAGTCGGGAAGTCCTTCGCTTGGATCCCTGGTCGCCTCCTACAAGACCCATCCTGGGTCTCATCCCTGGAAGAAGGATCATTGATGCCGTGTGCGTGTGTGTTTTGTGTCGTTACAGTCGTGACTGACTCTACGTGACTCCATGTCCATGGAGTTTTCTTGGCAGGAGTACTGGAGTGGCTTGACAGTTCCTTCTCCAGGCGCCTACAGCACCTGGTATTCCCTGGTGGTCGCCCATCCAAGTACTAACCAGGGCCGACCCTGCTTAGCTTCCGAAATCAAGCGAGATCGGATGTGCTTAGGGCATCATTGATGCGGTAGTAGTACCTATATACTGTCCTGCCCATGACTATAAATGTAGTATGCTGGATGCCAGACTACCTGCAGTAGTCTAGCAAGGGCAATTTTCGCCTTTACTGGCACTGGAGACCTCCAGGAGGGGGATTTGTCTTGTAAACAAACCGTGACACTTTAACTTTATAACTGGGCCCCTGAAAATTACTGCTAGGGTCAAAAAAATAAGAGGTAGGAAGGGATGATCTTTCCTGCTTCGCTGTGAGGATCCCTGTGACAGTAACTCAAAGGCAACAGCATTTATAGAGGCTTTTGATTTCAAGTGTTTATGCAAATATATACCTTGTTAGTGTGTGGATGGGGTGGGCATATGTACCTAAGTCTAGTGCCCATATAATTAAATGAAAGCATACAGATAAAAATGCCAATGTGCTGCTTTCCTTTCCTCCCGATTGCGACCAATCTGGAACATAATTTGTATTGCTGCATTTCAGTTGCAGTTATTCTGTCACTGAAACAGCCAAATCCATTGTGATGGCCAACATGTTGTGGTGCTCTTGGGGAAACAGTTTCAGGTCAGTACTAACTGAACTTGTTGCAGAAACCAGAGCAAGAAAAGGTGGTACAAAACAAATGAATTAGGTCAGGCAGGAAAGAGACTTTATTTTATGTCCTGACACTGATGGGGGGGTTAGGGACATAAGGGTTACAGACATGTTTCCCCCTTCTATAAGTCTTCACAGAGAGTCTAGTCAGAGATATGGAATCCAAACTCTGAGATGGAGAACCATCTTGTTCTTTTTTGTGATCATCAAAAGATGCTGAGGGTACTATCAGCTTATGCTACGGATGTCTGTCACCTCATACAACTGTGTTAAACACAGAATTCCCATCTTGTGTGACTGTGTCTCTTAAATTGATTTTTTTTTCTAGATACACCATGCATACTTCTTGCATTTGGCTTTTCTTCCCTACACAGGGTTGGGCAACACGCATAGGCACCATTGTGAGTAGATGTCCTTTTTAAAGTCAAGTTTCTATCCTAAGATATGACTGATGAGCAAAAAGAGTTGAAATGTCATAAGTAGAAATGTCTCTGTGGTTTCCTGAAAGAAATAGTAGGCCTTCATTGCTTACTTGTTCAGCATTTTATGACAAGCAGTGCCACACCCATGGCACTGTATTCTGAGCCTGTCAATGAATACCATAAATGTTTGGTGTCAGGTGCTATAAATTATCTTGATGTTGCTAAGTTCCCGTTCTGGTTACACCACAAGAGACAATTTGATAAGTGCTGCAGCTTATCAAGTTGAATTCCTTAAAGGGACCCTAAGAGGAAGCAAAGAAAAGACAGTGCCTGCAAACCACAAAGAAGCAAGAAGCAGGAAAGTGCCTTATCTCCCACTGGAGGAAAATATCTGTTTTATTTGTTTTAGTGTAGAAAATAAATAAAATGTGTTTTTTTAAATCCTCTTGAAGTTGTGCATTATTGGGCAAAAATTATCTAATATAATTAATACAATTAATGATTGTATAACAGTGCTTCTGACTCAAAAAAGAAAGAAAATATGCCTGCCTGCCTACTGTGAAACCAATATATGAGCATGTCGTTCATATCTGACTGCTAGCACATCTGTTTCGGTCCTTTTTGCCACTTGGGCACATATGCACACACGCACACACAGAGAGAGATTTGCAGTTTAGGGGTGTAAATTTGGACACAAGCTTCTAACCAGTAAAGTTCAAAAGGCAAAGTTGTTGCTTGTCCATCAAAATCCACATAGTTAAAAAGGACTGGGTTTCTGGAGGGGAAGAGGAGGAGAAGTGAAGCTTCTCTCTCTCTCTTTTGTTTTGGAGAAGGACTTGTAGCCACAACCCTATTGGTTAGTTATGCTGGCATAAATTATGTAGCACAGTGTGGTGACAAACTGGTGTTGGCAGATACTTATGTATGGTATGTGGACATTACCAGGCTAGAAATGCTGAATGATCAACAGGGAAGCACACTATTTGACCAAGAGAAAATAAAAGTACAGTATACTGAAGACCTATACAGAAAAGATGAGGATGACAGGCTCCTTTGAAGAGGAATTCTTTGACAAATCCCACAGACTGCAAAAATTCAATATATGGTCTGATCCCCAAGAAAGGAGATGTCAAGGAATGCAGTAACTGTCAGACCAGTAGTTTGCTTTCCCACTCAAAATGTTGTAACAAAGGCTTTTACCTTGTATAGAGGGGAAAATGCCTGATGTTCAAGATAAATATGACAAAGGAAGAAGCACTCGAGACCCCGTTGCAAATACCTGCTGGCTACTGGAGTGCACCAAAGAATTTTAGAAGAAGATCGGTCTATGTTTTATAGATTACAGCAAAGCCTTTGACTATGTAACTCACAAGAAACTATCAGTTGTTCTGAAACAAATGGATGTGCCTTAGCACTTGACTGTCCTGATGTGTAACTTGTTTTGAAGACAAGAAGCTGTTGTTAGGACAGAATATGTAGAGAAAGAATGGCTTCCTACAGGCAGAGGTTTCAGACAAGGGTGCATTTTATCCCCTTATCTATTCAATACATACACAGCGCATATACAGACATTGAAATAGAGATTTTTTTAAATATATATTTTGGTTGAACTATCAATCCAAATGAAGTTTGCAACAAAGAAATCAAAAGAAGACTGAGATTAGGAAGGGCAGCAATGAAGGAATTAGAAAAGTTCAAGTATAAGAAGGATGTATTACTGGAGATCAAGGCCAAGATCATCTCTATTACTGTATTATCAATCTCCATGTATGGATGTGAAAGGTGGTTAACAAAGAATGCTGGAAAGAATCTGATTTGTTTGAAATGTGGTGCTGAAGGAAAGCTTTGTGGATACCCCAGACTGTGAGAGAGACAAATAAGTGGGCCCTAGATAAAATCAAGCCTGAACTATCTCCAGAGGCAAAAATGATGAAAATGAAGCTGTCCTGTGTTGGGCACATCACGAGAAGTTAGAGTTCTCTGGAAAAGAGAATGGTGCTGGGAAAGGTTGAGGACCAGAGGAAAACAAAAGGAAAGAAGATATGGACTGATTCCCTGAAGGGAGCCATAGGCTTGCATTTTTATGGGCGGAGCAGGGCTATTGAGCACAGGACATTTTGGAGATTGCTTGTTCATACCAGTAAACGTCAAGTATTACTTTAGTATTTAGGGTTTTTTTGCCTCTTGCCGTATATTTGTATGTTTTTGTATGTTATTATGTATCTATTTGCTTATTTTATTTGCTTATTCTACTTGTTCTATTTAATTTGCTTTGCTGCTTATTTCTTGTTTGCATTTATGTAAACCGCTTAGAGTCCCTACTGGGAAATCAGTGCAGTATAAAAATTCAATGAATGCAATAAATAAATAAATAAATAAATAAATAAATAAATAAATAAATAAATAAA
>JAHTLZ010000030.1:3339915-3353351 GCA_023846285.1 Phrynocephalus versicolor | reverse complement strand
AAATAAATAAATAAATAAATAAATAAATAAATAAATAAATAAATAAACAGTGTAGTCCAAACAAAACAAAATACAGTGGTACCTTGTATAAAGAAATTACTGTAATTCGTTCCAAATGAAATTCTGTTAAGCAAATTTTCCTTTCTACAAATTTCCCTTAGGAATGCATTGAAAATGGATTAATCCCTAATTGCAACAGTTTTTCTATTGTATGGATTCACCCCATAGGCAATTCTGTTAAGCAATTTCCCCCTATCTCCAGAATTTTTTTCCTTTAAGCGGATTTTCTGTTAAACAAACTGCTTGTTATATTTTATGTACAAGTGTAAAATAGACAATACCTTTATAGACCACTGTAGAGACCACTGGGTTGTTACAGTCAGTCTATAACTGCCGAACCTGGAATCATACAACAACCAGATTCCTGACTTCCATTTAAGGGGCAAACTTTGCACAACCCATTACGCCAAGAACTGCTAGATTTAACATCTAAGAGCAACTTGTCTGGTAGTATTGATCTTGCCATGTATGCTTGAACTTTTTAAGTTTTGGACTTTAAATTCTTCACACTGGTACAATCCTTAAGAACTGTAATTTCACAAAAGCTTGTTTGTTGTATGGTTTTAGTGGTCTATAAAGGTATTGGCTATTTTTGCAATCATTCATAGGGTCACTGTAAGAAGTGACTTGATGCCGTATATAACATCCCCACTACTGCCACTACCACTGAGCCACCGTGGACTGCCTACAATGGTCAGAAGTACCACACACGAATTCTGTTTTTGGAGTTTACAGTATCTCCTGATGAAGAGGCCTAAATGGAGGTACACTGTTGGAGGCCCCACAACTTGTGCAGGTCCTGGGACCCTGGCCATGGGTGTTTCAGAATGACATTGGAATGAAACAGTGACCAGCAAGATGAGTAGAGAAATGAGAATATATAAGATATTACCGGTATATAAATTCCTCTGGCTATTTGGATCTGTGATAGTGTATTCACATCCAAGACATCACATGATTTTGTAGTCAACTTGTGATTGTGGTTAACATGTGTGAAACAGCTGTCACTAGAATGTAAGTTCAAGTGAACTCAGCTAAATAACCTTGAGGACTGTAGCTTCTGCATTTTATAAACTTGATAAACATACATGTTTCACTGATATACTGAAATACCTATACAATGTTAGCAATGGCTGCATGAATACAAACCCATAATCCCCTTTTGCAGCCCTCTGATTACATGATGTCACAAGGTAGTGAAACCATGGATGTGGTTGGTAATTTGCTATGTATACATGACAGCTTGAAAGTTAATTTTTAGAAGTAGTTTATTATGTAACACATTACACACACACACCCCACATAATCCATTAATGTCACCATTGCAGTTTTTAGTTGCTTGCTTGCTTGCTTGCTTGCTTGCTTGATACATATTTTGCCACTTTGGGGTTCTTTTTTGTGGTGGGGGGGAAGAATTCATCAGAAAAATGAAAAAGTACGAAAAATTCTAAAAGTGGATAGAGAAGGAGGGAATCTTCTCAACGTATTTTGCCCCACAAAAGAAATAAGAAAATGTAAAAATATACTACTTGCTGCACAAAAAAACCTTGTTCCAATGATTTGCAAGGGAAGCACTTATCTCCTTGTATGCCAGGGCTAAAAGCAGAGAAGAGAATCCAGTGCTACAGGATGGCACGGTGCCCTCGTTGCCACCGTACGACATTAGGCATGGCTGAGAGCTTCACAAAATTAGGCTCCAGGCCCCAGCTTCCAAACCCAAGCTGTACACCTTGTTGACATGTTTAGATGCACGACCACAGGAGGCTGAAAAGCCCTGTATTGCCATGATATATTAGCACAAACAGACCACTTCAAGCAAAGATGTCATTTCAGGTTTCAGCACTACAGCCCGAGAATCATGACATGGGGGTCTGAAACAAAGATGGGTGGACTTCGGACATGGAGGATCTCCTTTCTTTTCCTTTTTTTTTAATGGAAACCTGAGCTATGCTAGTTAGAGCCTAATGGAAGCGGCAGATACTCAGAACAACAAAAAAAACCAACAACACTGAACTCAGGAACTTGTGAGACCAGAAACACATATTTTTCTACACCAAAACCAACTCTTGGCTACTGCTTCTCCTGGTGGAAACTTGAGTGGAATTTCCTTCCTCCCTCTATACATCACCATCAGTAGTAACTGCTAGTGGAATGACACACTTCTGTAGCTCATAAGTTGGTGACATTGTGCTATTAAGCCATGCATCTCTCTGGTCCCTTTCCAGATTGGTCAGCTAAATAACTGGTCCCACATCTTGGTACACAAACATGCGGCTTTGTCCTGTGTAACTTGGATTAGAAATAAGGTCCATGGGGGTAGGGTAGTGCAGTGGTTATCTCCCAAATGGTTCATGTGCATCTAAAAGCTTCAGCCCGTTCCAGGTGTTTCTGTAGCCTACCTTTCAGCTTCCTCTTACAGTATTTGAAAGGCCATTCACCAAGTTCAGGAGCAAGTCCAACTTTTCTCTCATTTTAAGAAACAACTTACTATATCTAGATGAAGAAGCAAGTCATTCACGTAAAGAATCAGTGGGACCTAGAGTGGAAATTTTGCATGGTAGCTACCTACGCTGTTTTTATTCTTGGGATGGCCTGTTTTTATTCTTGGGGGGGGGAGTTCTATTATTTGTTTTAGTTCTTGAAGGGAAGGGGGAGATCTTGGGGAGGGGGACTTCCGTGAACCCTGCAGGGGGGGGAATGTGTCAAGTCACTATTGACTACTCTGTGAAGACATCTTCTAAACCATGGGAAAACATGGAGAAATTGTTTTAGACTCACTGCTTTCAACCCCCCTTGGGGGTGAATTACCCCAAAAAAAAAGGGGGGGGCAGAATGCAATTTCTTGCATTGTTAGTCTGAAAGGCTATCTATTTATCATCTCATAAGACAGCTCCAATGATCTTTATCTGCGTTGCCCACTTTCTGACCCAAATTCAGTTTTTTTTAATGGAAAATTGCAGTCAGTTTGATTGATGAAATCCAAAGATGTCTAAAACGGCACCAAAGAGCTCCAACTGTGCAGACTCCAACTGAGGGCTTCAATGTTGGCATTGTTCCTGCAGGGTAGAAAAAAAGTGGAGAAAATGAGCAAAAGTTAGGGAATTTCTGTTTAAGAAAACTTCAAATTTCAATGAGGATCCCCCAAACCATTCTCCTTATTCACACAGGGGCAAAGTGGGTGAACGTCCCCACAATTTCCCACACATAGGGACAACAAAACTCAGCTTTTCAAGCATGCTGGCTTTGTAACATGCTAAATAACCATTACAGGAACGAAAGAGAAGGGGCTCTCTTGTTAAAATCAAATATTAAACAGAGGTTTGGGAAAAGAAGCTGGGTTAGAAAGGGAAAGGGGTTCCGGGAAAAGTCCAGCCCGATTTAAGCACTTAAGTCCCATTTAGTGCTGTTGCAGGCTTGATGGCATGCCATACAGTCAAATTGTATGAATGTGTACCTAGAAGTAAACAACACTGAGTTCAAAGGGACATGCATCTTACATCCAGCTTCACACACATAGAAGTAAGCTTCACTAACTTGAAATTGTTATTCCCAAATGAGCATGCAAGATCGCAGTTCTGAGTTGCTTTGCTGAATGAAGTATACTTTATTTTCTATGATATCCTGCAACGTTGTACAGTTTTCCACACCATTTTTTTCAACCAGGAGTGGGCTTGGCACAGTGTAGGATTGCACCACTTCTGCTTGCTTGCTTATCAGAGATGGGCACTTCATGCTCTGTACAAAACATGAAGTGCCACTGACCAGGTATATTTAATCACCCCACCTGCTTGGACCACTCACCAGGCTCTGCACACCGCTGAGGTCCTTTGTCTGTGGGATCATGCCAATGATTACTGGAGCGCTGGCCAGCCACTCCCACCACTGCATGCAGACAACCACTCTGGTACAGAGGCAGGAGGGAAAGTTGCCCTTGGCAGCCAATCAGTGATCGGCTATGTGTGGAGGCGGGAAAGGGCTGGCAAGGGCTTCAGTGATGATTGGCACAATGCCACAAGTGAAGGACCCCAGCAGTGTGCAGAGCCCAGAGAGTGGTCGAAATGGCTGGGGCAAGGGTGTGTGTGTGTGGGGGTGATTATACACACCTGGCCAATGGCACTTTGGGTTTCATATGAAGCACAAAGTGCCTATCTCTATTGCTTATTCGTTCATTCATCCATCCATCCATCCATCCATCCATTCATTCGGCAACTGGAAAGGTTCCTCAGTTGGATACTATTTCTCTCAAATCACCAAACTGTGAACTCTATGCTGCCAGTATTAAGCATAAGCAGGTATAATACCTACTGGCCTCAGTGGGAGGATTAAGCATATGTTTTAAGTTGCTCCCATGGTAACCTCTGGGAGATTTAAATTAAATCAGCAAAGTGCAACTCTTTGTCCGCTCAAACACAGGCAAACTTGGATGGCCAGAACCTGGAAGGCTTTGTCCTTTTCCCACCATGGGTGGTTTAGGCATCAGACCATTGAGCCAGAGGTTGCGTGTTCAATATCCCACTCTGTCTTCTGCGACTAGAGCCAGCCTGTGTGCTCTGGGGCAAGCTGCACAGTCCCAAGGTACCCCCAGAAGAAGGAAATGGTAAGCAATCTCTGAGTATTCTCTGTCAAGGAAAATCCTGAAAAGAGTTGCCGTAAGTCAGGATTGATGATGACACATGATTATTATTAACTGTCTTTTTGCAGTGTTCAGACTTTCTATACTCCTCACCTCTAAAAGACTGAGTGTTTCTCTGACCACTTAATTGTAATATGCCTTCAATTCACCTCTGATTTATAGTGACCTATAAGTGAGTGATCAACAAAATGTCCTGTCCTGAACAGCCCAGCTTAGCTCTTGTAAACTCATAACTATGATTACCTAGACGGAGTCAATTCATCTCATATTTGGTCTTCCTCTTTTCCTGCTGCCCTCAACATTCTAAGAATGATTGTATTTTCCAGAAAACCTTGCTTTCTCATGAAGTGCCCACAGTACATTTAACAACCTCTGCTTGGTCATTTTTGCCACCAGAGATGGTTCAGATTTGATTTGCCCTACAACCACTTGTTTGTCTTTCCAGGCATTCAAAGTATCTGCAAAACTTTCCTCCATTGCCATATTTCAAAAGAATCTTTCCCCCCTATCAGTCTTCTTCATTGTCCGGCTTTCACATCTGGTAATCAGGAGCGCAGTAGAGTAGATGGCCTTGGTCTCTAGTGGCACGTGCTTACACTTGATGATTTTTTTAAAATTTTCTTTATTGCTGCCCTCTCAAGTCTCAGTCTTCTGATTTCGTTGCTGCACTCTCCATTTGGATTGATGGTTGAACCAAGACATACATAATTTTAACACTTTCAATTTTTTTATTGTCAACACAGTACTAAAGTTATGTAGCTGTTCTGAAATCCTGAGTTTTGTCTTCTTAATGTTCAACTGCTTCAGCACTTTCATTTTCATCAGAAGTCACTTCAATTCATGGCAGCGTTCTAGTATCATCTTCAGATCTTAAATTGTTGGTGTTTCTTCCACAATTTCATAGTCTATTTGACTTCTGTATTGGTCATATGGTGATGTCCACAGGTATAGTCCTCTTAAAAGCATATATTGGTGATAAAAAGAATGTTGGTTTCACAGAACTTTACAAGCATTTCCTGTTTCATTTCTGACCCCCATTGACCAAACTTTCCAACAATATTTGGTCAAGCTTTGTTCCCTAGTTTTGTGTTCCAATCACTGTTGATAATAAGGATGTCTTGTTTTGGCATGTGATCAAGCTTCCATCTTCATCTTCTTCAGCATCTGTAGTTGGAGTTGAATAATAATATGTTTTCTCATTTATTTTGAGTTTGTCATTCCCAGCATTAAAAAAAAAACACTTTGTACTTCTCTGACAGAAAATGTCCCATTCCAATTTACATCAGTTCACTGACACCAAGCACTGTAATATTTAAATGTTCAATTTCTTATTTCATTGTTTCCAGTTTATCTTGCAATCCACATTCCAGTTGTACTGTATATACAGCACAAATCAGAATTTTCTTGACAATATTAAATATGCACTGCTTAAGGCACAGCTGCTAAGTTACAGCTAGAACCTATGGCATACCTTGGGTATGAAGGAACTTGCATGTCTTGACTATTTGTAGAAAACAAACATAAACAAAATTATCCTGTCATTTGTATCAGCAACATTCAGTAGGAAAAGCACCAGCCTACCATATTGGTGTTAGTTTCTGCTCCTCTGTCCTGCTCTAAACCAGCACTTGAAAAGATTTGTTCTCCCCCACACACATACACACACTACAAATCCCAACAATTGTTGTGCCACAGGGATTCTGGGAGTTGTCATCCCCCAAAAGGAACTTCTCCAAGCACAGCCTGACGACCTGCGATGCCACCTTCCCTTCTATGGCGTAGCTGGGCGAGTGCAACACCCACATGCATTGCCAAGACTTGGTGTTTGATAAATGAAGGCCCTCCCCAGTTCCTGTTTTTTAACAGGAAGGGGGAAGACGACAGGAACAACTGGGGAGCCGTCTCTTGTCACTTTCCCCAAAGGGGCCAACGATAAATCTTTCTTCATTTTAACCATGATTAACCCCCATTCTTTCCTCCCCACTCCTCCTCCTCCAGGCGAAGGCAGGCTGCTGTGTTAAGCTGGCCCTGATGTGCCAAGGCTCTGGACCAGCTGCTCCTAACGAGAGACAAGCCCTTGTCAATTAAGCTATTGAAGAACAGGTCCTGGGAGCCTTGGGGGCAATTGCAGCAGCCAAGCAGTGGGCAGCCCCTGCAATTAGTATCCATTTGGAGAGGAACCTCGGGCCACAAATGCACAGGCGAGCAGGCCAGCGAGGGAGGGAGGGAGGGAGCAAGCAAGGGAGGGAGCACAGAACACGGAATCAGAGACACCATCAAGCGGCATCAGAGAAGTGGGGAGCGGGGAAGGGGGGAGAGAGAAAAAGAAATTGGCTGCAGTGATATTGAACAGACCCCCAAGATATGAGAGAGCAGGAGAGAGCGCCAATGTTTCTGGAGATAGGAGGCTTATTGCTTCCTAGACTCTTCTGTGCAGCAATTTAAAGGGCGTCAAAGGAAGGGGGACAAGTAAAAATAAACAAGCATCACTGGGGAGATGAGGGGGGGGGAGAGAGAAGAAGATCAATGGGAACATTCATTGGCCTTGGAGCAGAGGGTTTCTCTCCCTTTGTGACTGGGGTGTCACCTCAAGGCAGCTGGTGGCACGCAAGGCTCCCACGGGGTTGGCCTTTGGCCCAGGGAGAACTGGACAAGGCCAGGGGAGAGCGGGTGATGGCTCAGGTCAGAGAGGCCAAGGCGTCAGTAGGCCAAAGCAGGCCTGCAGCTGAACAAAACACCCCAAAGAGGGCAGGGGAGCCTGGCGGATCATTAGTGGGGTGTGTGGAAGGGGGAGAAGGTGTTTGTTTAAGTCATTAGGAAGTTGGTAGCTAGGGATCGAGGGAGGCTGGCCGGCAGAGGGTAACTGGGGCCTAGACGCTGTGACCTCCACAAGTTCAAGAACAGAGCAAACAAGTGTAGGCCATCAGGAACACCAGTCAACTCAGACCCACAATGGAGAAGGAAGGGGAGAAATGAGACCAGGCTTCAATTGGGGAGTTGGGGAGGAGGAGGCAGGAGGAGAAAAGAAAGGGCAGGGGGTCAATGAAAGTCAACAGGAGAGCAGGCTTAATGATGGCAAGAATTTAATATCAAAAATCCATAAATCTGCTGGTTCCCAATAGGCAGACAAGGAGACAACGTCTGAGTCAACATTCCCTCAGCTTTAGGGACCTCCAGGAGGTCAGCAGGAGCAGCAATTCAGGTCATGTGGATTTGAAAAGAAATGTGAAGGACAGAAGAAAAAGCATCCCCTTGGAGGCAGCCTGAGGTGGGGCTACCAATGGGAGGTGGGGGGGAGGCATTTCCCTATTAGGATGTTTACCATCGCTTGGCGATCAGCGGAGAGGAGCTTCCTTTGCTGTAATATCCAGCAAAATGAGAAATGAGATGTCTCATGCGCTAGAAAGAAAGCCACCTTTGTATACACAGAAGGAAAATGGAAGCCTTCAGATACAAAAACAAGGATGGTGAGTTCAGACACATGCAGACTTGTGTAGAAGCTGAAAAAGGTTAACATGCAGGCCTGCTGGCCAAGAATGGCCTCTTAGAAATATTGCCTTCCCCTTGTCAGAAATAACAGAAGTTACTTTTGTGGTGTAACTACTACTTTGCAATAGTAACAATAGCGGTTTCTCAGCACATCTCCATTTAACAAGGCTCCTGCTGATTTTATGAGCTCTGATCCAATCCATACTTCCCATGAAACAGGAGTGGGAAGCCTGCGACCTGCTGGATAATGCTGAAGTAAAAAGTCCCATATTTCTTAACAATGAATCAGGTTAGCTGGGCCTAGTGGGATGTGGAACCCAACAATATCTCAAAATACACAGATTCCCCACCTCTCAGTGAAAACGGGGGACTTGGCATCTGATCAATTCCTAAATGCTAATCTGAAATGGGATTAAAGCCATCATCTTGAATCTGCATTGGCCCTGTCAAACTGGGCAAGACTGGCTTTTGAAGAAACATCTATGGCATGGGTTTCTATGAAAGTTTAACAATATCTGGAGTGAATATCTTTCTGGAGGACAGCATATCAAGCTTACTCCCTCCATTTCTACCCTGATGCCTGTCCCAAAATTGGATTTCTTTCCTTGCTCAGCATAATGGTACCTTTCTACTAAACATTTGGCCTTTAAAAGGCCGTGTATGTGCTAAATGAAAGACAGTATAGAAACACCAGTGCAGAAATGGAGAATGTGACCACCTAGATGTTGTTAGACTACAACTCCCATTACTAGAAGTCAACCGAATTGCAGTCCATTGACAGTGGATCTATGGATATCAGGGCACTATACAAAATGTAATACTTGCTTTCAATGATATTTCACTCAGATCCTTGATAACACTTCCAACGCAACTCCCTTTCTAGATCACATTTGACTTGTTTCCTCCCTGTTCTTTCCTCTGCAACTCAGGGCCAGACTGAGAGGATTAAGGTGTAGTATGACTGACCTACTTTAATATCATAACAACCCTGTCTGGTAGGTAAAGCTGACAAAGACTGATTGGCCCAAAGTCACCCCAAAAATGTAATGTCTCAATGGAGGGGGGACTAAAACATGGATCTTCCAACTCCCAGTTTAAAAACCCATCCACCACACTGGCTGTCAACAACTGAAATCATTAAAACAAACAGCAGTTTCCTGTGTAAAGCTAGCAGCACTTGTGTTTCATTACTAGTATAAATGAAAAGGTGCAGAGACAGTGGCCAGCAAGTGATTTACAATTAGATCCATGTAGATGTACACTTTGTCCTGTATGACACGGATAAGCTGCCTAGATGCCCTAAGCATATCCGATCTCAACTGATTTCGGAAGCTAAGCAGGGTCGGCCCTGGTTAGTACTGGGATGAGTGACCACCAGGGAATGCCAGGTGCTGTAGTTGCCTGGAGTAGGAACTGGCAAGCCACTCCAGTATTCCTGCCAAGAAAACTCCATGGACCTGGGGTCACGAAGAGTTGGTCACGACTGAAATGACACAACACACATGACACAGATAAACTGTGTGTGCAAACAGGTCTGAAACTAAATCCTGTGCCACCCAGAGCAAATATGGATGTCTTCCCCACTCCACCCCTACCCAGCTGAGGCACATGTGGAATAGTACAAAGCTGAAATACTATTTGCACTATGTAGACTAATAGTACTAATACTATTTTGTTATTTTGTACCACTACCACCACCACCACAGTGCGGCACCTAAGGAATCAGCCCCACTTGCCCCCTGACCAGTTGCGACCCTGTGCAAATCATGCATTCAGAATGTCAGATGATCTTTGAATGTGAAAAGATCTTTGGAACATCTCTTTCATCGCTGCCCCTTAAAGCCACACAATAAACTGGAAGTAAGCCCCACTGAACTCAATGGGAATTATGGTTAAGTAGATAACCATAGATTGTAATGTAAGCAAAGGATGGAATTCTAATGAAATTCTAACTAAACAAGAAGGCAGGCCTGCCAGATGACGAAGCCACCATTACAAGGCTAGTACACTCTAGATCAGTGGTCCCCAACCCCCGGGCCGCAGACCGGTGCCGGTCCGTGGACCAATCGGCACCGGGCCGCCTGAGGAAGCCAGGGAAACTCCTCCCCTTTTCCTCCGCCACCCTTCTCCTCCTCCTCTTCTCTCCCACAGGCAGCCAATGGAAGAAGAAGGCTGGAGGAGCGCAGGAGGAGCCGCCGCCTTTGCCTTTGCCTCCTTCCTCTGCCCGCCGGCGGCGGCGGCGCATCCTCCTCCTCCTCGCCCTCCACCACCACCACCAGCAGCAGCAGCCACGGCGGCAGCAGCGCGTCCTCCTCCTCCTCCTCCGCCCTCCTCCTCCTCCTCCTCCTCCCCCGGGGCGCGCGCCCTTTGGCCCCTCCCTGCGGCCGCGCTCCAGGGCAGAGCCCCCCCGCTGCCACCGCCGCCGAACCGCGCCTGTGTTGAGGTGGGCGGGGGGGAGCGGCGCAGGCCGGCCCGGGTGTTTTCCCGCCGCCGCCACGCCTGTGTTGAGGTGGGCGGGGGGAGCGGCGCAGGCCGGCCCGGGTGTTTTCCCCGCCGCCGCCGCCGCACCTGTGTTGAGGGGGGCGGGGGGGAGCGGCGCAGGCCGGTCCGGGTGTTTTCCCCGCCGCCGCCGCTGCCGCGACCCCCCCCGCAATCGCCCCTGCCTCAACAACAACAACCGCCTCCTCCTCTTCCTCCTCCTCCTCCTCCTCCGCCTCAGACTTCCTCGCGCGCTGCCAGCCCCACGCGGCCGACGCTGGCCCACGGGGGCATCACCACCCCCAGCAGCGGCAGCCCCCTGGCGGTGGCCTCGCAGACGCCCGCCGGAGCCGGCCCGAGGAGCCCCCCGTGCCCCGCGGGCGCCACCACCCCGCTGCCGCCGCCGCCACCACCGGGCTCGGCGCGGGGCAGCCCCACACGAGGAGGAGGGGGAGGGGCGCACGGCAGCCCCCCTCGGGCCCCCCACCCGCCGCCTCCCCTGGGCTCTTCGCCCCCGCCGCCGCCGCCGCTGCCCTGCGCTTCCCCGGTGTCTCAGCCGGCGCCCGAAGGCAGCGCCTGCTCCTCCTCCTCCTCCGCGGGAAGGATCCGGCCCTGTCAGCGGCGGCGGTCCCCCGAGCAAAGCCGGGCCTCCCCGGAAAGGAACAGCCCCAACTTGCCTGTTTGCAAAGGTGAGAGGGAGGGGGTGGGGGGTGCGGTCGCGCGCGTGTGTGTGTGTCTCTCTCTCTCCCCGCCCAACCCCCCTTTTGCATTCCTTTATCTTCCCCCCCTTCCCCACCCCCACCCCCGGGCCACGGAAAAATTATCAAAAATTTATTGGTCCGCGGGGATAAAAAGGTTGGGGAGCACTGCTCTAGATGAGCCCATGTCACAAAACATATAATATGAACCAGAACAATGTAATATCTACAGCCCCTGGTACATGATCCCATCCATAGACTGTGCATTGGGTCATACAATATACAGTATGTCCATATACTGTCCTGTCTTTGAATTAAGCATTTGCAATAAATGGGCTAGGAAGAATCTGATCCACTTTATAGATGGAACATGTTACCAAAGACTATTGGGTGTTTCAATAAAGAGTCACCTGGCAAAATATGGACTCAAACATATTATAGCATATAATTTCGTGGATTACAACCCATGTCATAATCTATGGATGTATATATTATTCTGATGGAAGGGATTTCAGCCCATGTTTTCTGGTATTTAAGGTGCCACATGACTCCTTGTTGAATTTCTACCCTTGTTTTTCCTGTAAAGCAGATTGACACAGGGTGTGTGTTAAATACTATACTTCTGCCTTTAAAGCACCTAGGCAATCTGTGACATCCACTCTTCAGCAAGTTTTGCACCTTCTCCAAACTAGGATCTTCATTCCAGCCTTCTTACATGGTCCTCCCAGCAACAGAAAGCCCTCGAGTACTTGAATGACTATCACATTTATTATAGGATGAACTTATATGGAATACAAAAGCCCATCTCTCCACCTGCAGCTCTTCCTCAAAGTTTCACTTTCCCCCCATGAAGCATTTGCCTTCCTGCTTTCCTGACCACCACTAAGCTCAGGTTCAGTACATGGAGCTGTGCTTTGCTCATCACCTGCCCACTGCTCTCATTACAACTATGGGCATGGTTAACAGTTTCTCATGGATATGTATTGGATTTCAGAGGACTGGACTGTGGTTTAATCCTACACTTAATTTGTAAAAGCCTACTTTATTATTATCAATATTATCTTTATCTGGATGCATGTGGAAGTGCTAAAGAATGCCTGAGACATAACTGCAGCTAGGAATGTGTGTGTGTATATATCTATATGAGTATCTATATCTATCTTGACCGGAGAGCAAGGGGTCACAGAAGCACAGAGACAGCATGGGTTATTTGTATCAAATTAGGTTATTGTAAAGGCAAGCCAGCAATTTGCAAGGGAGAAACTCCTGGGGCTGCCAGGGGACCAGTGTGCAGAGGTCAGTGGCAGTCCAGTCTCCCTGGCAGCCTTCAGGAGACACTAATTGTCCCATGCCTGACACCACAATGGTCACGGGGACTGGAGCGGCTCCATCCATCTCCATCCACTTAGAGCGTGTGTTTCAGCAGGGCTGGGCTTCACCCAACAGAAGAGAAATAAATCCCAGCATCATTTATTTATGGCTTGTCATGGAACTGCTCTCTTCTGTTGCCTCCTTCCCAGGAAATTAAAGAAACTCAGTCAGACTGCACTGGTGATAGGCATGGGATTGTTGTTATTTTTTAATCGTAGAAAGGACCCAATATACTTTTTCTGACTACAGTCAAAACTGGATGCCTAAGGGGTGGGCGGGTGGGGGGAACCTATGAGGGTGCAGCCAGAATTAATTTGTGCTACTTTTAGTCCTTGCATCTGTTGTTATTGTTGGGGTTCCATCCTAGAATACATGGAGTAATGACAGAAGAAAAGGAAAGAGTTTCTGAACAGGAAGGGGTTATATTTCTGAGCAGCGGTCATAGCAGTTCATTGCCAGGCAGTAAAACTTCACAATACATGTCCTTTTAGAAAACGTCCATATATCTGGATAAGGAGGAGGATGTCCCGACCAGAGATTGATTGCTTCTAGTGTGATCCAGTGGCAACTGCTTGCCCACTATGATAGGTAAGCAAGCAATCGTGGACAGAACCAGCAATGACAGGCACGCATACATGCACGTTCACACACGCACACCAAACACACACACACACACACACACACACACACACACACACACACACACA